>PVJS01009976.1:0-49099 GCA_004027185.1 Glis glis
CGCTACGCCCCCGGCCCTATTTTTTATACTTTATTTTGAAACCGGGTCTCACGAAGTTGTGGAGGGCCTCACTAAGTAGAGAGAGGGAGAGAGAGAGAGAGAGAGAGAGAGAGAGAGAGAGCTGAGGCTGGCCATGAACCCGGATTCTCCGGTCTCCACCTCCCAAAGTACTGGGATTACAAGTGTGCGCCACCACGCCCGGCAGCATAATATTTCAAGTTCCAAGATTCATTCATCTCAGAGCATGCCTCAGTACTTAATTCCTTTGCATGAATGAATCACATTCCATCTTATGGATATGCCCCTTCTGCTTGTCCATTCAGTAGCCGGTGCCATTTGGGTTGTTTCCACTTTTTGGCTTTTAAAATAATGCTGCTATGAACATTTGTGTTTTTGCATGGACATATATTGCCATTTCTCTGGTGTATACACCTAGGAGTGGAGTCACTAGGTTATATGGTTGCTATATTTAATCTTTTGAGGAACTGACAGATTATTTTTCAAGGTGGCTTCACCACTCCCATCAATAATATACGAGGATTCTGATTTCTCCACTTCCTTGATAACACTTATTATTTTCTTTTTGACTATAGCCATCTTAGTGGGTATGACGTGGTCATTTTATTATTTTTTGTATCCCTACTGCCTCAAAGACAATCTGGCACAGGTACATGCCCAATTTAATTTCTGAGTGAATTTGAAAGCCTGGTGAGTATTTGTCATTTGGAGGTTCCCCAGTACTGGACTCCCTTTCATTTGTTTGGAGAGTTCTCTAATGATTACTGGAGAGAAACAGATACCAATTATAACATAGAAGTAAGCAAGCAAACAAACAGCCCCTCCCCCCCAAAAAAACCCCAGCCCCTTATTTTCCTAGCCCTCTTCATAAAGTAGAGTATGGAACATATGCTAAACTTGGTCAGCCTAATGGATCTGTACCAGGCTTCAGAGAGGAAGCTCAAGTAATGCAAAGTAGGTTTGGTGGAGAATCCAATGCCTCTAATTGCAGGCATGGTGGCCACATCTGGAGTGCTGACACTGGAAGTGTCACTGTGGTGGGTGGTAGGTGTCCAGGGCCTTTGAATCAGAAGTGTAAGCTGAGGTATCCTGTGTGGAACAGGGGTGGTTCTGATGCTTGGCCCACCCACCCCCAATCTGCTGTGCTGTGTCTTGGCTGTTTCTGGCGACTATCCAGCCATTTTGTTCTTGCTTATTGCTGAGCCCATTTCTACAGCATTCCCAGCCATCGGATCAACCACCCAATATCTTTTCCACAAACTTCCTTTCTCCTTGAGTCAGTTTCTTCTCTTGCTCTTAAGAATGCTATCTGTTACAATGAATGCTGAACACCTGTGTGTGTGTGTGTGTGTGTGTGTGTGTGTGTGTGTGTGGCACGTGCACGCGTGCACACGCATGAGTGAATAGATGGAAGGCTCAACAGATAGATGAATGGTGCAACATGGAAATATAGTTTTGAATAAGAAAAGATTGGTCAGGTACAAAGGGGCAGATGCAGTCCAAGAGCACAGAACCAAGAGCACAGCATAGGTGCTGGGGAAAGAGAAACAGGGCATATGGCAAGGAAACTGTCAGGAGTTCAGTCTGGAAGTGGTACATGCAAGGTGGAGAGTGTTGAGATGTAAAGCTACCAAGACTGGCCTGGGACAGATCATGAAGAATCTTTTAGGTTATGCTAAAGGGTTTGGTTTTATCCTAGGGGGCAAAAAGGGCAATTATTAATTTAATCAAGGTAGTAATATTAGATTTGCATTTAGAAAACATACTATTTTAAAAAAAAAAGGAAATTTTGGCAGTAGGGAGAACAAATTGGAGAGGAGCAAGACTAGTGTCAGAAATACCAATTAAGGAGCAACAGCAATAGTTCCAATGAAAGATGGTGAAGGTCTGAATCAAGTTAATGACATTGGAGAGGAGGCATTGGATCTGAGACATATCAAGGAGGTAGAGCCAAAAGGAATTTTGCCCTCATTTTGCTATATAGGAATTAAGGAAGACCATGGATGAGTCCAAGGTTTCTGTTTAAGTAGGTTGGGTAGGTGGTGATATCATTTATGCATGCCTTCATTCAACAAAAACATAGTGCTTTTTGTGGTAGGTGCTGGGTATAATGCAGTGAATAAAGCAAACCTGTTTCTACCTTTGCCGTAGTAACTATTACTCTATATAAGGCTCAGTTTATGTGTCTTCTCAGGTTTCCTGGGTCCTTGATCTCTTGCTGTCTCAGCTGCCACCAAAAGCATTAAGTCCCTTGTGGTTTGACTGCCTGAGGCCAACCAGCCACATGCCCAGAGGTTTTTCTTATCATTTTTGGACTGCAAGACACAGGACTTGGCTTTCTGAGTGGCCATCAAAGAATATGGATAACAAATAGGAAATTAGGGAAACTAAACTCTGCGAATAAACTTATTTTATATACTTTTGTTGGTACATTGTAATTATACCTCTTAGTGAGGTTCGAAGTCATACAACAAACATGCACACAGTCTTGGTGTGTTTCCTTCAGGTCCCACCCCATGACCCACCCTCCTTGTACATTAACAGTGAGATTGGTAGCAATACATTCATACCTGAGCACAGCATAATTTGAATTGTTTCTTTTATCAGCTCTTCCTTTTCCCTTCTCCACCTCATTCTATACCCTTCCTCTATTCTACCAGTCACTCTCCTCAATTATCTAAAGTCCCCTTTGTTTTCTATTTTCTCTCTAGATTTCTGTGGATGAACTTTGACCAACAAGAGATAGGAGATGTGGTGATAATGTTCTTTCCTTCTTTAGACTGTTCCAAGGCAGGATTTCTCCACACTGCCTGTCTGGAGATGTCCTGTATAGCCAAGTGTTTGCACTTGCCAAGAGGCAGGCTGCATTTCTTCAAGGCTTGACCTGGAACAGTGTTGAGTGCAACAGTGCACTGCTATGCAGCGCTCCCGTTCTTCCTTGTTTTTCTCCTCACTACTGCTGTCTTGGAATTATATCTCATAAACAAAACACCGGCACTTAATCCTTTCCCCCAGGCTCTATATTTCTAGGAAATTGGGCTGTTTTCTAGATAAGAAAACATAAGGAAACAATCAGTTCAGTTTTGACATGCTGAGTCTGAGTGAACTTGAGTAAAAATTACCCATCCATTTGAAAATATTTATTGAGTGCTACCATGTATGCTTGGGTTAAGGATTCTATGGTGAACTGAATAGACATGCTTGAATTAGGGATACTACAGTGAACAAGGCAGACATATTTCTTGCTTTTGGGAGCTTACATTCAGTGGGGAGGGGTGACAGATGATAAATCAGTACATAAAGAATTGTCTATGATTCCAGATAGTCATAATTTTGAAAAAAATATATATTTGGTGGCACTGGGGATTTAACCCAGGGGCATTGTACCTCTGAGCTACACTCCCAGCCCTATTTTATTTTTATTTTGAAACAGGGTCTCACTAGGTTGATGAGAGTCTCATTACTTGCTGAGGCTGTCCTCAAACCTGTGATCCTCTGGTCTCAGCCTCCCAAGTACTGGGATTACAAGTGTGCGCCACCATGCCTGACTGAAAAATATTTTTTAAGTGTGATTTGACAGTGTGATGTGTGTGTGTGTGTGTGTGTGTGTGTGTGTGTGTGTGTTGAACAAATGCTAGTCTACCCAGGGGTGAGGGTTAAGAGATGGTCAAGATAACAGAGAACAGGTAGAGGAAAAAGCCTTCTCCAGAAAGAGGAGCAGGTCTTTCACAGAAGTGGTTGGAAGGATGTATCTGGAGACAAATACATTTGTCTATCATTAGGTTTATGTGTGAGTAGGAAATTTGCCTCTGTTTTCAATGTGAAATAGCTGGTGAAGATATAGGCATAAAAAGTAATAGGAACTGGGAGACTGAAAAGTGGCAATGGTTCAGGACAATTGTTTTGCTGCATGGTATGGGTGCAGATGAGGAAGAGTTAGTGGACAGTGCTAGAGCAGAAAACAAAGCTATATGTTCATAATCTCTGGCACTATGTGATCATAGGACTTTGGTGAAGTCTGAGCCTCAGTTTCCATAACTGTAAAAGAACATTGAATTAGGCTCCATGATTCTATGAAGAAGGAAGTGATATGAAACCTCTATGTAATGATTTAATTTCTCCCTTGAAGCCCACCATTGAAGTCTTTAGGACCCAATAGTAGTTGGCTCTCTCCCACTGTTTAATTACATTCCAGCCTCTCATCAGCTAACACAATTGTCAGACTCCTTGAGCAAGGTCTTTTTTCATAGTTAAGGACTGTTTATAGTAAGGACAAACAATTTGGGCTCATTAATTCAATGATTAGGACACTGATTATGCATCTATTGTTTACTGTAATCAGCTATGTTAAATAAGCTCTTCAGTCTTCATCAGAGCAATTATGCTAATATGCTTGAAAATCTCCAACAGTATTATACCTTCATACACTTATTCTGCCTAGCAGCAGCCTGGCTCAGTCAATATTGTCACCCACAGACAATTATTATCATGACATAAGACCCTATTGTTGATACATAACTATCACATTATCCTCCCTCACAATAGAACTTAAACAATTTGTACATTGTTCTTTCAGGGTTTAGACATTGGGCCTTGTTGTTTAGTCTTTTTCTAAAATATGTAGATCTCAGATAATACTAAAATGTCTTTGTGTGAGTGCTCATTGTATTTAAATTGTATTATAATTTTCCAAGTAATATTTGAATAATTATTGAATTAGTTATCCAATGATCCATTTAACAGCGATCACTTATGGCTTTACATGTAAAGACAAAATTATAATAATATAATCAATGCCTGGAGAATAATGGGAAATATAACTTGCTTTACCATATACTTTTTCAACCAGAACAACTTCTTTTTTATTACATTTATTGGTGCATTTGTAGTTATACACTTTGATAAGTGCCAGGGTATCAGAAGCACGCACACACACATTGCTCATTTAGCCCTCCCTCAAATCCCACCCTATTCCTTCCCCCTTCCCTCCTTTCCATGCTCAGCATAGTTGTTGACTCTGGTAAGATTGTGTGTACACATCATGTGCATTAGTGTATTTCCTTCTTCCCCTCTCCCATCTCCCTCAGTTAGTTCGCCTTCTTTGCTCAACTAAAGTTTTCTCCTTCTCTGTCTGGGGTTCCATTTTAGGTCCCATTCTCCCTAGCTTCCACATATTAGGGAGAACATCCGAACTCTTTTTTTGGGTGTCCCAGAAACTTTGATATGTTGTTTCTCTGTTTTTGTTTGTTTCTAGGAATTTCTTAATTTCTCCCCTTATTTCTTCTCTTACCCATTCCTCATTTAGCAGTGTGGTGTTCAGTCTCCACGTGTTTATGAGGTTCCTCTGGGTCTTATAGTTGATTTCTAGTTTCATTCCATTATGGTCTGAATAGACGCAGGGGATTATGCCACATTTTTTGAACTTGCTAGTACTCACTTTGTGGCCTAGGATATGGTCTATTTTAGAGAAGGTTCCATGAGCAGCTGAAAAAAAAATGTGAATTCAGCTGTAGATGGGTGGAATATCCTGTGTGTGTCTACTAGGTCCATTTGTCAACCAGAGCAACTTCTTTCAATCTTTCTCTTTAGTTCTAAAAACCCTATCTGTATGTCTCATTTTCTTGAGTGACTTTGGTCAAAGCATGAAAAATTTCCACTATAACCAACCAATACTTTTATACTTTTAGGTACATAACAGATACCTAATGAACACCTGTTGAATTTAATGTTTTTTTTTCTTGTATTATATTCTTGTCTCTAGCATTTCCCATCAGATGCTAAATACTTTCTATTTTTAGCAAAAACTAGCATGTAAGGAGTGTGTGTGTGTGTGTGTGTGTGTGTATGTGTATGTGTGTGTGTGTAGAGGCATGTGCACATGTCCTCAATATAAATTCATATAAAACATGACATTTCACTGTATTGATACACAATTCCACCCGGTGTTGGAGTTTTTTATTATAATTTACAATAAAAGTAGCCATCTAAGTTGTTCTTTACAACTTTACATAGGTTATTTCATGTAACCATTATCCTTTCAGTTGCAAATAACTGGATCTTTCCATGAAATGGACATGTTCACTGCAAACTTAGTCCCACTGGTATGAGCAAATGTAGAAAGTGGCTGTTGACAAGAGACCCAGCAGTTGTATTGAGGGCAACTACAAACTGGAAGGATGGGACAAAACTGTGCAAATATCATTTTTTTTTCTGTTATACAAATGCTGTATTTCACCTTTCTTCAATTAGTTAGTATTTTGCTGAGTGCATGGGAAGGTAAATGAGAGTAAGCTGTTCTTGGCCTTCAGGAGTCTACACTCTAGATGTGGAGACAAAGTATACACACATGAGAAGTTAAGAAACTGCTCAGGACTAAATTCATGGATCAAATCATTAATCAGAGCAAAGTCATGGTATGTGTATCTTTCTGACTATAAGAGAAAAAAATCATGGTTGAGTGATACAGCTTTGGGCTGGGGTAGCCAGGTTAAGAATTTACAGATTTACCAGACAGGACATGGAATATTAGTTGAGTCTTTTGAAATATCAACACTAAATTTTAAAAACAAAACTACAGAAAAACTAATGATGAAATTTTAAGTTTTCTACTCATGACCCTCAGCCTCTTTCCAGAAACAACTACCATTACCATTTTTCTTACGTCTTTCAAGTGCATTTAACTACCTTTAAATGGATTCTGAATTGGTTTAGGCTTGATTTTGCAGTGGCATAACAAAGGGTTAAATTGGCTGTCTATCCATATAAAAATCAGACTCACTCAATATAATTTATACAATAGGCACCTACTGATAGATCTTCAGGTACCCTAGTGGATTTCCAAGCTGATTGTTGCCATGGCAATCCCTGCTCTATGTTCCTTCAGTTTCTGTCTTGACCCACTTTGGTTTAGATGCATTTCTAGCTGAAGGACAGTAGGCACGCTCCCATTTCTATGCCCTTTGGGGACTATGTTAGTAACCAGATTGCCCCTCTTCTTTCTTCAATCCTCCAGATCTTGGACAGCTTCCTAAATAGAAGAGTTATGGACTCAAAATCTGACACTTTGGTGAGATGGTTTAAGTTAGACCTCAGGCATATAACCCACCGAATGAATGTACCTCAAAGTAATTCTTCTGGAACCCTATCTAGCCCCACTTTTGTTCCAATTTCTACAACACAGGTACACACCCAAATCCACATGGTCACACAGGAGAAAATATTTGTGTGACTCGAGGTAGTTTTTAATAGGTCACTTTATATTAAAGCTGTTGACTTGTGGGCACAAAGGACCAAAAGCCAGAACCAATGTTCCTAGTTCTAAGTTGAACAAACTTGGTCATAGATCATCCTCCTCAGTGGCTCTGGAAGGGAAAACAGGAGGTACTGGAGGTGGTGCAGCTCCACCAGTTGGCTTCCCGGAACCCTTTCACACCTATTTTTAGAAAGGGGTTATTAGGCCTGTCTTTAAACTGATAACTAGAAGAACCATACTGGAAGTAAACTTTTGAAGGAAGATTTTCGCTGAGTAGGTTTATTTTAGCATAAATGTTTTTATGCAACAGAAGAGAAGGAAAGTTAATGATCAGCTCTAATCCCAGTACTTGGGAGGCGGAGATAAGAGGATCGGAGATTTGAGGCCAGCCTCAGCAACTTAGTGAGACCAGTTCAAAATGAAAAATAATAGGGCTGGGGGTGTAGCTCGAGGTAGAATGACACTGGGTTCAATCCCCAGTACCACACAAACATATACACAGAGAAAAAAAAGTTAATGATCATTGACTTTCCTTTAATTTCTGAGCCTTATGCTATTCACTTTCACATTTATTTCATCATCACATAACTATAAGTAGGTATCATTGCAAGCTAGCACCACTTTGCCAAAGATCACCAATTTGGAACAGAGCTGCATTAAAAACTACAACTGGTCTATGTCCAGGTTCATGCTCTTCATCACAGCCTTCCCATGAAAACAATACTTCCATGTTTGAAGAGGTACACGGTGGAAATGAAGATTCTGAACCAACATCTGGAAAACCTGCAGCTCAGGGGATGACCAAATACCTCTCAAGGTCCATGTGAAGGCACCTTTCTCTGGGATGCCCACCAGTAGAGTGTACTTTCAAAAACTCTTACTGCTTGACATACTGATTTGGTACTTCTGATTGCTGATTTTTATTACTAGTGACACTTTCCTGCTTAATTCCAGTCTCCAAGTAAAACCATGAAGTACCTGAGGATGAGTGCTGGATAGGCAGGCCAAGAAAACCGAGTTCTAGTCTGGTCTCTGCCACCAACTAAATGTGTGAAATCAGTCTTTTTTTTTTTTCAATTTTCTACCATACTCCCAGACATACAGGAGGTATTTAATACCTGACGTAAGTAATTAGTTGGGCTCAATTTTTCATCAGCAGGGGGTTGCGTGTCCCTAACTTAAAAACGAGGTTACCATTGAAGGCGGTTACGCCCCCTTGGGTAAGCATTAAGTTTCTGTAGCGCAAAAGTGCGAAGCTGGGGCCTAGGAACATCTCAACACTGGAGAAAAGAAGCTTTAGGGAAGACAAACCAGCAATTAAAGGACAGGCCGCCAGGCGCTCATCTTTTAGACTTCACAACGACGATTCGGGGCATGCATTATTAATACCACTTTTACTTTAGAGGGAACCAACACTCTGGTTGAAGAAAAATACCCTGTATCGCCCCTACCCTACCCCTAAGCGCACATAAAAAATCCCGGCTTATTTACATCCCCGTCCCACCCCGCACTCCTGCACGAGGGCCCCGCCCACTCATTTGCATAGGGCGCGCCCAGCTAAGGCCGGGCACCCGGGCTTCTCGGGAGCCCTTTTGGCTCCAGACGCGTCCGGTTTTAAGGGCGGGCCCCGGGCCTCCCCGGGGACGAGCACGTGTCCACTCCCGGCTTCTCGACGGAAGGTGGACGAGGCGGTGGCCCCCCCGACCCCACCCAATGGCTCTGGCCGGGAGCTGGGAGAGGACCGGATGGTCGCCGGGGGTCTTCGTCCCCACCCTTCCAATCCCCTTTGGGAGCGCGCCGGAGACCGACTGAAGCGAAACCGCCGGCGCACCACCCCGCCCGGCCGCGCCTCGCCTCACGCTCGACGGGGGAGGCGGGACCAATCAGCGAGCGACGTCTCCCTTCCGATTCGAGGCCCCCGACGCGCGGCTCACACCCCGAGCTGCCCGCGCGCTGATTGGCTGCGCGCGCCGCCGGTCCGTCAGGGAGGCGGGGCGGGCCGTAGGCAAAGGGAGGTGGGGAGGCGGTGGCCCGCGACTCCCCGCGCGCCGCTCGTCCCCCGGCCCTTCCCGCGGTGCTCGGCCTCCTTCCTTCCCTCCTCCGCTCTCTCCGTCTTCCGTGCGCGCCCCGCGCGGCGTTCGGCCGGCGTGCCTCGCGCCCTAACGGGCGGCTGGGGGCGCCAATCAGCGGGCGGCAGGGTGCCAGCCCCGGGGCTGCGCCGGCGAATCGGCGGGGCTCGCGGCCCGGGGAGGGAGGCGGGTCTACCGCGCGGCCGCGGCGGCGGAGGAGCTGCTCGCTAGCCTGCAGCCCGCGAGCGCCGAGCGAGCCGCCCAGAGGTGGGTGCGCTGCGGCCGGCGGGCGAGGCGGAGGGCGGAAGCGGAGGTGGGCCGGCGGCGAGGGCGCGGGCGCCGGGAGGGGCGGCGGGCGCGCGCCGGAGGGGAGGAGGGGCGGCGGGCGTCCCCACCCCCTCCTCGGCGGGCGGCGGCCGGGCCCCCTCCCCGCCCGCCCTGGGCTACCCGCGCGCCGGGCCGCGGGCCGGGCACGGGCCTGGGGGCGGGTCGGGCGGGGGGCTCGGCGGCCGGGAGTGTTGTCAGTTCCGCCTCCAATCGCCCATTCCCCTCTTCCCCTCCCAGCCCCCTCCATCCCATCGGAAGAGGAAGGAACAAAAGGTCCCGGGCCCCCCGGATCTGACGGGGCGGGACCTGGCGCCTCGGCACAGGTAAAGCCTGGGCGCCCGCGGGCCTCGCAGGGGTGTGTTTGTGTGCAGCCACGGCCGGCGTGTCACATGGCCACGGCGGGTGGGGGCTGGGGTGTGGCGGGGCCGTGGGCGCGCGGGCCGGGGTCGGCGCCGGGGAGGGGGCTCGCTCTCCCAGCCCCCGCCCTGCCTGGCCCGGCCGATCGGCCGCCCGCATCTCTTCTGCTGCGCGGCGCTCACGCCGGGGAGTTGTGGTTCTGATTTCCAAACCCGAGGGGCCGGAGCTCTGTTGCTGGAGTTGTTGGGAAGCTGAGTTAGGAGCAAGTGATACTTTGCTTCCACCCCCCCCCCCTTCTGTCCTCTAACCTTTGTTAACCGTAATAGTCGAGGGTTCTGGGTTGCTTGTGTGAACTCACACCAACCCGCTCCCGGCTGGTACTCTACCGGGATCATCTTCAGCGCACTTGGGAAAGTTGCTCTGTGGGTGCAGCCCATTAGTTTTTATCACATGCCTTTAGAAAGCACGCTAAATGATTTCATGTATTTCAAAGTTGGTTTTCAAAATTGCTACCTGAATTATTTTGTTCTCTTGTGGGGGATACTGTCCTTGGATCAGGTATTTTTGTCTTTTACTTACCCTTACGTGGTTATAGTTTCCTTCTGATCTTAAACAAGAAAAACAACATCTAGTTTGCTTTTGTTATCCTTTTTGACATAAAAGCAAAGCACTGTTTGTTGTCAATCCAGCTTTTATTTTAAGAATCCAGGTAAGACAAATTGTTTGCTACAGTTTGGGATATCCTAAATCTTGGTGTCAAACTTTTAAAATGAAACATGTAAAATAATTGTTAATAAATAACTAGACAAACTTACATGGGTAATTTCATCTTTTCAAAAATGGTCCTCTGAAATGTGAATTGATTTCCAAAATTCTTTTTCATTTCTTATGACTTCATATAAATTCCACCTTTACCACTGATAGAAAGGATGCTTTTCTTGAACCTAGTACTAGCATAAATTTGCTGTTATGTTGAATATCTATTTGCTGTTATTTTACTTTTGCTCCCCTTTTTAAAAAGTTTCCCTCTTACAGAGAAGTGGTAAGGCAAATAGTTAAATGAAGTTTGAACAGTTTTAATGCATGGGTTAGCAAAGCAGATTTACATCACAGAGATGGGAGAAAAGTAAAATGGGTTTCATAAATGTATCATAGTTTGAGGATTTTTTCAGTTGCCTTAAAAACCCATATATGGTATTTAAAGATTTTTTTCTAGCAGAAAGTCATTTAGCAAATGTTTATATTAAATTCAGAAAGTAACACTGATTTTATTTTTAAAGTTCCCTAGTTTTTGCTAATACTTAGCTAAGATAGTAGTACATATAAATAGTTCACCTCTTTGGGCATTCCTAAAGTGAGTGTCCAGTTAAACTCTTTAATGGTAAAATCTGGTGGATTTAATTGAACTTAAGGCAGTTATTGGCCTGGTTTAATGTAATGTGATTGGAAACACCTACTTCTGTTCTTTAGTAAGAAATTGCACTTACAGCTTGGTTTTTGTACTTTGTAGCTACACCTAAAGTGGTTGAAATTATAGGTGTTCAACAAAGTTTGGTTCAAGGTTGTAGCCTAAACCAAATCTACACAACCTAAATCTGCACAACCTGTAAAGATTATGAAATAATAGTCTTGTAAGAAACTGCTGGATAATTTCCTGTTGTCTGTGGCTTGTCAGGCGTGGTGTTTTTTTAGTAGGAATATTAGGGATGGATTTGTGTATTTCAGCAGTTCTCTTTAATAGGAACAAAGGTTGTTTTTACTTCAGAGTAAGACATGCCCTTTTCATTTTCACGTTGTAAATATTAGAATAATATCACCATAATCTTACTACTTCACACTGGGGAAAAATATCTGAGAAGAAAAAAATAACACTCAATTTAGCTGCATAAACTGGTGGTCAAAGACCTTTTTGAATTTTTATGTCGCAGATTTTGGCAGTTTTGACTTTTAGATCTAAAAGTTTTCTTTGGTTTTGATTCTCTTGGTTTTTTGCTTTGGGACTCCAAAAATCTTGTTTTGTAGCACTATTTTTATATAGGTGTTTTTGTATATAAAAACTGTATTTAGTGCAGTCTGGCAGATGGAAAATAATTCATATTCTTGGGACAAGAATCTTTGGAGGGTGGAGAGGGGTCTATCTTTTTAGATTCTTTGTTTTTTGATGGCAGTGAAACCATTTTTAGGCCCTTAGTTTCTGTAAGGGGAAGATGTTTTCCATTAAGTATTGCAAAGATATGTCACAAAATGTGAAATGTAAAGAATTTTAAAACCAGTTCAGGAGAGGTTATGCATTTATTCAACAACTTGTATTTATGGGACAACTAGCATTTTTTTCAATGAACAACTTTTTCTGTGTATCAGGCCCTGGTCAAGGTAATGAAGATTCTAACAGTAAACAAGTGCATTCCTGTTCATAGTGAAATTAGGAAAGTGGACACATCTCATGCCCTTGTCCCCAGTGTTTTGAGTAAGAAAATTAATTACATTAGTGTACAAATTAAGGGAGCATGTAATATAGATTCATTACTGAGCCAATCCCTGAAGTATATTTGCAATACTTTCTATCAAAAGCAGGACTGCACTACGGAAGATGTGAAATGTTAACGTAGTGTTGCTGGAAAGGATCTGTTTTGGGTGGTGGGCACCCGTCACCATTTTTGCAGTCTATACACATTGATATGACCAATCTTCCAGAAATGTATTTGTTGCTGAACAGATGTATACTTGCAGAGTTAAGCTTGATGTGGACTCAGTTTAATTAGCCATTGCCCTTTAGTTACAGAAAGTATTTAAGAAAAGACAGCAAACATGAATAGGTCAGGTTCTAGTGAGAAGATGAGGAATAACGTTCAAGAATAGCTACTTAAACCAAGAATAAAGACAGGGCAATGCTCTCTTGTAGTTGAAAGACCTTGGATTATGGAGTCAAAGAGCCCTAGGCTAATATTTGGCTTCTCAGGGTATTGGGTAAATGATTTAACTCTTGATTCTTGGTTTTCTGACAGAAAATAGAGGTAATAATGCGTTCTTCTTAAGGTTATAAGAATTAAGTGTTCTTGGTTAAAGTACCTAGAACATTGCTTGAGACATAAGGGCCCACCCAAATAATCTCTTCTCTTGTTCCTTTCTAGTTGTGGTTTTTAGTAATTTGGGCTTCTCCTAATCCAAGTGATTTGCCTACATTATTATCCTCGACCCATTATAAAATGCACTTGAGAAGCAGATAACTAAGCAACAAAGGCCTGGAGTAGCCAAATTATCCAGGTCTACACCTTAAATCATAGGAAAGCCAGCTGGCATTTATTTAGAATGTTTCTAACAAGCAAAGTTATCTGGCTTCTAAGCCCACAGTAGATTAGAAACTAATAGATTATGGGTAGTGTGGGAGGTTTAACAGGGGTGTGGTAGGGAGTAGATAGGAGGATGGGGAACTCTTAGCCTACTGTCTATTCTAAGAAAAAAAAAAGCCAACCAGATAACTGCCTGGTGAGGATAGTAGAGATAATCTACAAGACACTAAAGCAAATATTCAAAGCTTGACTAGCATGTGTGGGGCCATTCAGTGCAAGACCAGACCTGAAAGCCTAGTAATGAATGTTCATCAATTAGCTTAAATCATGTTTGGGAAAATCTTTTAAAGACTGCAATAATCTATCTTATATACTTTATATTGTTATTCAGGATGATTAACAAAAGTTCTTAAAGGGGAAGAGCACTGTGCTATAGCTAAGAATTTATTTCATGTAAGATTCACAGTACCTATTATGACCAAGATAATATCACATTTGTTTTGCCATTCACAGAGCCTTGATTCCAGACTGAAAAGCCTTTATGTTAGTCAGAAGTAAAGAAAGGTGATGCATAACTGTAACCCCAGTACTTGGGAGGCTGACACAGGAAGATCACAGGTTTGGGTCCAGCGTATGGTAATTTAGCCAGATTGTGTCTCAAAAAAATTAAAAATAAAATAGGTCTGGAGGTGTAGCTCAGAGGTAGAGTGCCCCTGGGTTCAATCCCCAGTTCCCTGCTCCCCCCTCAAAAAAAAAAAGGTGACCTAGGCTGGGCGTGGTGGCGCACGCTTGTAATCCCAGTACTTTGGGAGGCAGAGATGGGAGGATCCGGGTTCGCGGCCAGCCTCAGCTCTTGCTCTCTGTCTGTCTCTCTCTCTGTCTCTCTCTCTCCTTAGTGAGGCCCTCCGCAACTTCGTGAGACCCGATTTCAAAATAAAGCATAAAAAATAGGGCCGGGGGCGTAGCGCGGAGGTAGAACGCCCCTGCGTTGAATCCCCGGTACCGCAAAAAAAAAAAAAAAAGGTGACCTTAGTGATACAGCACCCTATGCCACACCTTTTCTTAAATTATTCTTTTTGTCAGTCTGCAGGAGTGTTGTGGAACACTTTTCACTCAGGCTTTGAGATAGAGTGTGCTAGAGATTTCCAGGATAGAGCCAGTGGGACAGTTGGACAGCCTCTATGTTAAGGGCTGCTTGCCTCTTATATGTGCCTTCTGCCCAATATTAGCTTCAGTAATTTATTTGGATCCTCTTTCCTACCTTGGTTATTTTGTAAATCATGTATCTACTCCACCAAATAATTATTGGTGACCCTTATAATAGGTAGCCTCACCTATTAAAATAGGATTTATTTTTAGCAATAGTACAGAAATCATATAGCCTTTTTATTAAAAAATGCATAGGGACCTGGCGTGGTGGCGCACGCTTGTAATCCTAGTACTTGGAAGGCTGACACAGGAGGATCCGGGTTCGCAGTCAGCCTCAGCTACTTAGTGAGGCCCTCCGCAACTTAGTGAGACCCTGTTTCAAAATAAACAATAAAAAATAGGGCTGGGGGTGTAGCTCAGAGGTAGAATGCCCCTGGGTTCAATCCCCAGTACCGCCAAAAAAAAAAAAAAATGTGCAGGGGCTTAGTGCTTGTCACCGATCAGTTTTGATTAATTTTCCAGATTGGTATAAATTGTGATGTATTCATTTAAGACATACTTCAGTGCTTATTCTAGATTTATATCACAAAGGTCATTTTCAGCTTCCATTCAGCAACTTGATGTAGAAAGAATATAGTTTTGCTATATTTAGATTTAGATACTGCCTCTAGTTTGGCCAGATAGTTAGAAATATTAGGGTAATTCTGTGACATACCTCTTGCCTCACATTCTAGAGTGTTGATATCTTTCCTGTAGCTCAGCAGGTTCTGCTTAGTTGTAACTGAGCCACGCTGTTAAGACAGGTGCTTGGTAATTTAGATGTGTATTTATGTTTGTACTCTTTTTTTTTTTGCGGTACTGGGGATTGAACTCAGGGGCATGCTACCTCCGAGCTATACCCCCAGCCCTATTTTTTATTCTTTATTTTGAAATAGGGTCTCATTAAGTTGCGGAGGGTCTCACTAAGTAGCTGAGGCTGGCTATGAACCTGGATCCTCCAGTCTAAGCCTTCCACGTACTGGGATTACAAGCGTGTGCCACATGCTGGGCTCTATGTTTATACTCTTAAGAAAACAAATCCTGAAGTGACTTATTTTCATTAAAATTTGTGAATTTATTGTGAAATTGTCACTAATTCTTCCAGGTCTGTAATTTTTCAAAATCTGGGATTACATTGGCCTCAGGGCTGTAGAGCACTGGAAAGTGATTATAGACTTTTGTCTAGTTTGCATCTGAAAATCTGCATTTCTTTGAATAATCTACAATGCCCAACCTCCTTCCTTTTTTGGGGGAAACGGTAGTTTCAGGTTTAATGTATTCAATTAGTAAGGAAGAATAATCTTGGGTGAACCACTGGAAGTTCATGTTTGTTATCTTGAAGAATCTTTTAAGTCAGAGACTCTTGATCTGAGCAAGTAGCATATACTAAGTCTATGATTTCATAATTTGTTTAAAAGTAAACTGCACTTGCATACACAGCTATTTCCAAAAGTTCTTTGAAGAGATAATAGTTTAGTGTTCCATCTTAACCACATCTTTCATTTCAAGATGTGGAGTGGTGAATCTGATTTGTAGATTCCACCATATCAGCTCCTTATAAATGGTACAATGGAAGCTAGGCCAGAGCCTGCTGCCTTGATTTGAATGAACTACTGGAACTTTTGTGTTGATTAGAGAGATGCGTTATCTGACAGAAAATGCCCATTTTCTGTTTAGATCAATTTCTTAAATACTTTTCAGATAGGTGGTTAGATTGTTGTTTATGTTAGCTGGTCAGTTAAGCTTTCTTTTAAAAATGCTTTAGTATCAGGAGGGTCCAGCTTTGGCCTGAAGTTTATGTGTTGGCTATTTCTGCTCTAAACCAATAACTTTTACACTTTTTTTTTTTTTTTTGCGGTACCGGGGATTGAACGCAGCAGCGTTCTACCTCTGCGCTACGCCCCCGGCCCTGTTTTTTATAGTTTTATTTTGAAACCGGGTCTCACAAAGTTGCGGAGGGCCTCACTAAGGAGAGAGAGAGACAGGGAGAGAGAGAGCGAGAGAGCTGAGGCTGGCCGCGAACCCAGGTCCTCCGGTCTCTGCCTCCCAAAGTACTGGGATTACAAGTGTGCGCCACCACGCCCGGCACTAACTTTTACACTTTTAAGTGCAAGCAAACACGCATACACACACATCTTTGAATACAGATGCAACCAGAAAGCCCTAAGAAGAGAGAAAAATAATGCAGAATTGCAAAACATGAAAAGAGTAAAGCTTTTTTTTTTAGTGGGAAGGTGGATGGGTAGTTGCGGAAGCCCTGCCTGATGAGTTTTCTTCTCATTCTAGCACCCAGGAAGCCTTTGAAGCACCACTGGGGAGTGTAGGCCTTAGAGAAGTGTGCTGTGTGTAATCTGGAGCTGCCAGCCACAAGTAGCTATTTAGCATCTTGAAAAGTGGCTACTGTGACTCAGAAACTGAATGTTAAATTTTATTTAGTTTTAATGAATTTTATTTATTTATTTATTTATTTATGGTACTGGGGATTGAATCCAGAGACATTCTACCTCCGAGCTACACCCCCAGCCCTATTTTTTATTCTTTATTTTGAAACAGGGTCTCACTTAAGTTGCTGAAGGCCTCACTAAGTAGCTGAGGCTGGCCGCAAACCTGGATTTTCCTGACTCAGCCTCCCAAGTACTACGATTACATGCTTGGCTAGTTTTAATGAATTTTAATCTAAATTTAGATAGTCATACATAGCTAATGGTTGCTGTATTGGATAGCACAGATAAAGGACATTTGTATCATTGTAGAAAGTTCTGTTGGACAGCACTACTCTAGACTTGGCTTCTTGAACTTTTACAGCCTGAGGACCCTACTCACAGATTTTGACATGATGCTAGATGCTGTTTCTCGAGAGGCAAGACAGACTGGGAGTTTGGAGGGCCATTGGGGTACTTAGTACTGCTTATTTGAGTCTGGGTTTGTGTACTCTTGGGTAATTATTTTTAATCTGGAAATGATAAACCAATATGTAAGTTGTATGTTTATGAGCTGATTATAGAGCTACGGATTCCACACAACTCATTAAAGGTGAAAGGAATAACTTGAATGTAGAATAGGTAATCTGAACTAATGACTTGCTTGTAGGGTTAAATCCTAACTCTCACATGAGGTTTTTTTTAAATATACTTTTATTGGTGCACATCATAATGTAGTTCAAAGTGATAGTGACATACATGCACATCGCACTTGGTGAGCTTCCCCCTGATTCCCTCCCCACTCCTTCCCCTTCCCCATATGTGATTGGCATTAGTATTCTCAAATATGTACATAACATCAGTGGAAGTGTTTCCTTCATTAATTCTCCCTTCCCTTAGACCATCTTCCTCACACCACTGGGGTTTCTCCTCCGTTATCTTAGGTCCCTCTTGTTGACAGTCTGTAAAGGTGACACGTGAATATTTTCTGTTTGCTTTGTTTAAAAGGTACATTACCCATCCTCCATAGGCCAACTTCGGTTTCCAGTTGGCAGTGTTTTTCCTTACTAGCTTACAACTTTGGAAAGAACATAATTACAATGAGAATTGAGAAATCTGTTTTTTAAAAATTAGTTTTTATGTGTTTTGATTTTTTTAAAATGCTTCTTATTGTCCTGTTTATGAATGATTTCTTTGATAAACACAGTTGTGAAATTCCAGGTCTTCTCTGATGCTGCTTTTTCTCTACTTTGAGTGATGTGTTTTAATATAGATTGCCAACAGTAATACAGTGATTTCTGAACTATTTGTAGGTTTCCTGTGAGGCAGCACCATCAAGTATGTTATGTTGAACATGAAATACTTGGACTTTGTTTTGAAATAAAAATTGATATGGTATTTGGGGAATCTTTTGTATTTTTCTACAATTTAAAGATACTTGAAACTTCTCTCCATATCTTTTAAAAGAACAAACTATATTTGCTTTCTATATTTTAATTACTTTGTGATTTCAACTTTGAGAAGTACTTTTTTTTTTTTGCGGTACCGGGGATTGAACGCAGGGGCGTTCTACCTCCGTGCTTTATGCTTTATTTTGAAACCGGGTCTCACAAAGTTGTGGAGGGCCTCACTAAGGAGAGACAGAGAGAGAGAGAGAGAGAGAGAGAGAGAGAGAGAGAGAGAGACAGACAGACAGGGAGAGAGAGAGCAAGAGCTGAGGCTGGCTGTGAACCCGGATCCTCCGGTGTCTGCCTCCCAAAGTACTGGGATTACAAGCGTGCGCCACCACGCCCGGCGTGAGAAGTACTTTTTGCAAGACTTGTTCATACTCCCTCTCCCACTGTCCTTTTGGATGAACTGTCAAGTTTAGCAGTCTTTTTTTAATGACCATACTACTTTCGTCAGTGTTTGTCATTATTGATTGCTTTCTTTATCTAAATTTCTTTAACACAAACATACTAGAACAGAGACAGATTAGGCCCATTCCTGTTACTGCAAACACATAGAAATGTTGAATAAAATATATGACAAGTTTTCTCATATATATGTTGGAAAGAGAGAAAGAGCGTGTTTGGGAGTGTCTAACTACTAGGGAAAAAACTCAGTGTTAAGTAAAAGCTGGTCTTTGCCAGGCTAGGTGGAGGTTTAGGCTGGAGAGTTGGAAGTTTAAGGCCAGAGAGAAATAGGAAGGGAAGGAGGAAGAGAAAGAAAGGAAGAAGAGTGCAGGGAAGAGCAAAGGAACTCTCTCTGGGAAACTACAAAAACAAACATAAAAAACTTTTTGGTATCATTGTAACGTGATGAGATGGTAACACCATTAATAAAAAGGAAAAAAGGGCCGGGCGTGGTGGTGCACACTTGTAATCCCAGTACTTGGGAGGCAGAGACCGGAGGATCCGGGTTCGTGGCCAGCCTCAGCTACTTAGTGAGGCTCTCCGCAACAGTGAGACCCGGTTTCAAAATAAGGTATAAAAAAAATAGGGCCGGGGGTGTAGCTCAGAGGTAGAACGCCCCTGGGTTCAATCCCCAGTACCGCCAAAAAAATAAATAAATAAATAAATAAATAAAAGGAAAAAGGAGATAGGACTTTGGAAACTATACAAAAACAAAACCTTTTTCTGATATCATTGAAACATTTGTTTTTGGGAGACAGATGCTTTAAACATCTACAGTGGAACTAGAAAAACACTAGTTTTTAGATGGACAAATATCATGAAGGTGAAGCAGACTAAAAAAATAGATATGCTAGACGTGGAATGGTACATTTTTGTATATGTAATATCTTACTGTAATTTGCAATTGTTATGATAAATTTCTATATAGGTAATACTGTTGTAATTTAAAATTCCAAGAATATGCAGTGAAACGTCTGCCAGCTTGTCCCTTGCCACTCAGTTACCTTTCCAAAGACAAGCAGTGTTACCAGGTTTTTTTGTATTCAAATATAGGCAACCTGTGTGTGTATTGCCTTTTAGTACAACTGGTATATATTTAATAATAATATACGTTACAGATTATTCCATGTCAGGACACCATTCAGTGCCTTTTTTCCTTTGGGTTGTATAATATTCTTTTGTCTATATTTCCCCAGAACTCTATTGGTAGACATTTAGGTTATTTCCAGTCTTGTGATATTAAAAGCAAATAATGGTATTTTGCACCATTGCAGGTATGTCTCTTAGATTTATAGGACTAGGTCAAAGAATATCTGCATTTGTAGTTTATTTTAGGGAATGTACTTTATTCATGTTTTAAATTGATAATAATACATGCACATAGTACAAAAATTCAAAAGGAACAAAGTGGGAAATAATGAAAAGTAAGTTCCCTCACATCTGCCTGCCTGTAGTTCAGTTTTCCAGAAATATAACCATTGTTACTAGCTTCTTGTATGTTCTAGAGCTGCCCTGTACAGTATGATATTCACTAGCCACATGTGGCTGCTGAACATTTGAAATGTAGCTAGCCTGAAATGAGATGGGCTACAAGTATAAAATACACACTAGATTTCTAACATTTAATACAAAAAATAGAATGTAAAATAACTCACTAATATTTCTAATACTGATTGCATATTGAAATGATTATTTGGGTATGTTGGGATAAATTTATTAAATTAGCAAAATTAATGATTTCCTCTTATTATGGACTGAATGTGTCCCCTCAAAATTCATATGTTGAAATCCTGACTCTCAGTACCATGGTATTAGGAAGTGGGGCCTTTAGGAGGTAATTAGATCCTGACAATGGATGGGGTTAGTGCCCTTATAAAAGAGACCACAAGGGGCTCTTGCCTTTTCTCTGCCATGTGAGGATAGGACAAAAAGGTAGCAGTCTGCAACCCAGAAGAGGTCTCTCACCATAATGCAACCAAGCTTAATGCTGTGATCTTTGATTTTTGGTTTTCAGAACTGTGAGAAATAATTTTTTGTTGTTTACAAGCCACCTAGTCTGAGGTACTTCATTATAGCAGCCTGAACTGACTAAGGCATACCTGTTTTCACATTTCTAATATGACTAATAGAAAATTGACAATTATATATGTGGTTAGCATCCTATTTCTGGTCTAAAGAAATTCCAAGAATGTATAACCATGTACAAATAAGAATTCCTCTTACTCAGACAAAACATTTTTTTCTTTTGCATTTTAATTTGAGGGATCAAATGTGACTTCCTAAGATGTTGGTAAAGAGGTGTGCAAGACTGTACCTAATAACCTTCACACATTTACCATTCTCTCCCATTTACCATTGTCACTGTGGTTCTCATCAGTGAAAGTAATGCTTTCATTGATTTTTCACAATGTTTGTTCACTTTGGAGAGAAGCCTGATTGATATTCGTGGCTCCACATTTTTGAACCTGCTCCAGCTTGCACTGGTTGCATCAATATCAAGTACACAACAGTCATTCTGGGATCCCCCTTCACTATCATATTATAGATTTCCTTCATTTTTCTCCTCTGTTAAGTCTCCTAATCTTTCTTGTTTTACTCCTCTTCTTTTGATGAAACATATCTTTTAGGACCTTTCTATGGAGAGAATGTGGGTGGTAAATATTTGGAGATGTCACATGCTTGAAAATGACTTTATTCTACCCTAGCTGGGTCATAGAAATTTAGGTGGGAAGGCCCCCCTCCCGAATTATGAAGGCAGTGCTCTATTGACTTTCCTTGTCATGAGAAAACCAAAGCCATTCTGATTCTTTTCTATATGACCTATTTTTTTCTTTTTGGAAAATTCAGGCTCTTCCTTTGTCCTTAGTATTCTGAAGTGTCACTGCCACCACTTTTACATAGGTGGGTTTTCATTCCTTGTACTGGGATCTAGATGGGCCCTTTCCATTTGGAAACTTCCACTTTTTAGCTCAGGGGATTTTTCTTGACTTATTTGACTCCTCTATTCTCCATTATCTCTGATGTCTTTTTGGAACTCCTGTTTGGATATTGGGCCTCCACAATTGTCCTGTCACTTTTCTTTACCTTTCTCTACTATTTTCCATTTTCTTTTCTACTTTCTGGGAGATTTCCTCTACTTTATCTTCCACCTCTTCTAATTTTTTTCTTTCTCTTTTTTCCTATTTCTGCTGTCATGAGCTATCAGGCTTCCCAAGAGCTGCTCTTTTTGTCTATAATGCTGCTTCTTAGAGCATGCTGCTCTTGCTCCAGTGTTGCTGTGTCTTCTCTTATTACTCTGGCTGTATTGATGGTTTAAAAAAATGTTTTCCCTCTGTGTAGTCTGTTTTCTTGAAGCTGCATTTTTCTGGTTTTGTTTGCCGTTTTCCCTCAGATGAAGTAATACTTGATAAGAAGTAATGGATCTAAAAAAGCTAGGCAGGAGCTGTAGATGTGGATGAGACTTGTCTCCTTTCAGTTTCACTGTAGTGGGTGGGCTGTTGGTAAACTCTCAATATTAGTATCAGTATGCCTTTTCCTGGGGTTAGTTGGGTACCCTAGAGAAAAGTCTTGATCTGATTAACCAGGTAGAGGTCTGGTTGCTGTTATTTGGGAGCCAGAACCCAGTGGAAGAAGAGGGTTGGAAGTTTTCATTAGCCCACCTTGCTTGTGTCATTTACTCCATCTTTCTTCCTAATGGTACCCAGGGCATATCTCAGTGCAGGAATACTTTTTTGCCCTCTGCAGGGAATAAACATTGAGGTAGAGGGGCAGTTACCCAGAGATAGTGGGGAAGTGGATCTAAGGATCTAATTCCTTTTCAAATAGCTTTCACCAAGTCCTGCCCATTCTCAGTTAAACCTGCTTGAAGATTCTGTTAATCAGGATGTTTCTCAGCTTTCCCAACAGCTAGCTTAGAGTTAGTATTCTCTGACTTGTTCAGCTATTATCCATTTTCCAGCTATTTGAATTTTAGTTCAGTTTTCTCCTTCTCTTTACCCTCAAGAAAATCTTTTCTTTTTTCTTTTTAAATTTCATTATTATTATTATTATTTTGTTTATTTTTGAGATGGGTTCTTGCTGTGTTTTCCAGGCTGGCATTGAACTTGTGGGCTCAAGCAATCCTCTTGCTTCAGCCTCCCAAGTAGCTGGGATGATAGGCTCCTGGTTCCTTTATTACAGCTTTTATTTATTTTATTTCATTGTGGTTTTTAATAGGCTGCTGTTTTCACCTGCAACCTACTGATGAGTTAAGTGATGAGTTGTCATGAAGACAATTTTAAGAGTAACCCTCTGAAGAATTGAAATAGGATGTATAACTCCAAGTCAGTGGGGATGAGGGAATGGAAATGAAGAAAATTTGATTATTATAAGATAGGGAAAGAGCTGGGTGTGGTGGTGCACGCTTATAATCCCAGTACTTGGGAGGCTGAGACTGGAGGATGGCAGGTTCGTGGCCAACCTCAGCTACTTAGTGAGGCCCTCTGCAACTTAGTTTCAAAAATAAAAAATAAAAAATAGGGCTGGGGGTGTAGCTCGGAGGAAAAATACCCCTGGGTTCAATCCCCAGTATGGCAAAAAAGGGGGGGGGGACAAAGAAAATGCATAGGGATTAGAGAACACAAAATAAGATTGTAGAAAACAAACAGATATCTTTGTAAGTCCAATATATACTTTTAGATTAAACTTACTGGGTAAAAAAGAATGGGAAAAATTTTAAAAATTCAACTAAATGCTTGTTATTAGTTCAGGTTGGGTGTCCCTTATCAAAAATGCTTGGAACTAGTAATATACTTCTTAGGGAGTTTGGAATATTTGCATATACATAATGAGATATCTTGGGGATGGACCCAGGTCTATACATGAAATTGATTTGTATTTCATACACACCCCATATACAGCCTGAAGTTAATTTTATACACCATTTTCAGTGTGCTTGCGTTTTGACTATGACCTGACATGAGGTTGGGTGTAGAATTTTGCATTTGTGGCATCACATTGACACTCAAAAAAGTTTCATATTTTGAAGCATTTTTGGATTTTCAGATTAGAGATGTTCAATGTGTAGAAATTCCTAAAAGTATGATGTCATAGTTTAAAGGAATGGAAAAAGATATACTAGGCATAATCTGTAAGGTAAAATCGACAGAATTATAAGGATAAACATGTTCGTAATCATACTAGGCAATTTTAACAAACCTCCCAGTAATTTAAAAAAAAGGTAGATTTAAAAAATTACATGGCTACTGGGGCTGTAGCTCAGAGGTTCTGAGTTCAATTCCTAGCTCCAAACAAAAAACAAAACAAAACAAGGCATACATGATTGGAAGAGTACAATTAGCAAGCATCCAATAATTACAGAATATATATTTTTCAAGTACTCATGGTATTTTTCAAAAATTGATTGTGATACTTCAAAGCAAGTGTTGGCAATTTCTGTACCTTACACATCATGTTCTTGGACCCCAGTGTAGTTAAGTTAGTAACATAGCAGGAGGATAGGAACAAGTCTCAAATCCATAGTTGTATAGGGAAATACATGTTTCTAAATGTATGGGATGCGGAGCAACTCAATGAAAGTTAGAAAATATTTAGAATAGAATGATGAAAATGCTATCAAAATTGGGATAGGACTGGGGATGTAGCTCAGCAGTAGAGCACTTCCCTAGCATATACAAGGCTCTGGGTTTGATTCCCAGCACTGCAAAAAATGACTATGGGATGCCAAAAACAATACATTTGCCTATATGAGAAACTTAGAACCTTAAATATTTATTAGTAAATAACTGGAAATTAATGAGATAACTATATAATGAGTTAGAAAAAAGTTTAGAATGTAATGAGTTAGAAAAAGAAAGGAGAGCCGGGCGTGGTGGCACACGCTTGTAATCCCAGTACTTTGGGACCCTGTCTCTCTCTCTCTCTCTCCTTAGTGAGGCCCTCCGCAACTTCGTGAGACCCGGTTTCAAAACAAAGCATAAAAAATAGGGCCGGGGGCGTAGCGCGGAGGTAGAACGCCCCTGCGTTCAATCCCCGGTACCGCAAAAAAAAAAAAAAAAGAAAAAGGAAGGAGATAATTGCAGTTAATAAAAAAAAGATCAACTAAACCAAAAGTACAGAGTTTAAAAGACTTAGTGTGCTAAGATTGATACAGGAGAAAAAGAAGATACAAATATATGTGGTATTGGGAATTGAGCCTAGGAGCATTCTACCTCTTAGCTATACTCCCAACCCCCCTTTTTATTTTTTATTTTGAAACAGGGTCTCGCTAAGTTGCTGAGAGTCTTGCTAAGTTGCTGAAGCTGGTCTTGAACCTGTGATCCTCTTGTCTCAGACTCCCTAAGTATTGGGATTAGAGGCATGCACCAATACACCTGGCCAAATTGAGATTTTAAGATTCAAGAATACCATCAACAGCTTTATTCCTTTAAATTTGGAAACAGATAAAGTGAACAAGGTCTAGCAAAATAATGGTTTAATAAGAATTAGAAACTCGACTACAAGTATTTTAAGAATTTAAATTTGTAGTTAAAAAATCTACTTATATCAAAATAAAATTAAAAATTCCCCAAATAAAGTATCACACACCAATTGAAAAACCCCAGATGGGTGAGAACTATTAAACATGAGGAATCAATCATTCCAGTCTTACACAGAATGTTATAAAAATAATGAAATAAATCATTTTGCAGAGCTACAATGATCTTAATACCCCAACCAGATGAAAAAAAGTCCTCTCACCAATGAACATGGCAGTAAAAATTGTAGCTAAAAGGTTAGCATTGACTCAAAACAAAAATACCATGACTAAGGTTTGTCTCAGGAAGGTAAAGATGATTAAACATTAGAAAACCTGCAGAAGAAACATCACTTTAATACACTAAAAGAGAAAAACTATATGATAATCTTGATGGATGATAGGGAAAAGAAGCATATGAGAAAATTCAGTACTTGTTGATGACAATAATTCTTAGAAAACTATCGATACAGCCAGGCATGGTGGTACCTGCTTGTAATCCCAGTACTTGGGAGACTGAGACAGGAGGATCACAGGTTCCCGGCCAGCCTCAGCTACTTAGTGAGGTTCTCCGCAACTTTAGCGAGACCCTGTTTCAAAATAAAGAACAAAAAATAGGGCTGGGGATGTAGTTCGAGGAAGAATGCCCCCTGGATTCCATCCCTGGTACCACACACACACACACACCAAAAAAAAAAAAAAAGAAAAGAAAAAAGAAAACTAGCAATACAAGAGAATTTAATTAAGAATGTTACTCAAAAAACAAGAGTGCATATAATGTAATTCCGCTTTCACGAATTTCTAGAACCAACAATTAGAACCAATAATTAGTAGTTGCATGGGATAGGAAGGGTGGATTGACTGAAAAGGGACATAAGGGAACTTTTTGGAATGATGGAAATCTTCTATGTCTTGATTGGAATGATGTTTATATGGATGTAAACACTTGTCAGAATTCATCAAACTGCATACTTACCATCTTTGCATTTTATCATATGTAAGTTATACCTCTAAAATTAAAAAATCAGTATATGAAAGTCAATGCATTTGTATACCAGCAATAAACAAAATTTAAATTTAAAATGTATTGCCAGTTGAAAGGGCAATACAAACCACAAAATACTTGGAAGAAAACAAAAACTTGTGTAAGACCTTAATGGAGAAGATTTTAAGACTCATAATTCAAATTATAAGAAGAGAGGGTTGGGTTTATAGGAATACACAATATCATAATGATGTCTGTTTTCCTCTTCTTATTTATAAATTCAGTATCATTCCAACTAAAATCCCAGCAGAAGAAAGGGAATTCAGTTTGTCAGACACCAGGGCATCGTATATAGCTTTTAGTGGTTAAGACATGATGGTATTTGCCTCATATATAGACTAATGGAAGAAAACAAGAGCCTGTAAATTGGTAGCACCTTAAATTGGTAGGGAAAAGTTTCAATACAGGGTCCTGATGTACTTGATTATTTGTGTTGTAGAGGGGAATATACTTACCTCACACCATACATAAAAATAAATTCCAGGTAGTTGGATAACTAAAGATGAAAAAGCAAGTTTTTTTTCATTGTGTGGTACTGGGGATTGAACCCAGGGGCATTCTCCCTCCGAGCTACATCCCCATCCCTATTTTTTTATTCCTTATTTTTGAAACAGGGTCTAAGTTGCAGAGGACCTCACTAAGCAGCAGAGGCTGGCCGCGAACCTGCGATCTTCCTGTCTTTATCTTGATTCAACTTAGGAAGGTTGTACATGTCTAAAAATTTGTCCATTTCTTCTAGGTTTTCCATTTTGTTGGAGGATAGTTTTTCAAAGTAGTTTCTGATAATCCTCTGGATTTCCACACTGTTGGTGGTAGTATCACCTTTTTCATCTCTTATTTTAGTTATTTGGGTTGATTCTTTCTTATGGTTAGGTTGGCTAGTGGTTTATCTTGTTTATTTTTTCGAGGAACCAGCTTTTGGTTTTGTTTTTTGTATTTTTTTTTATTCTCTACTCCATCGATTTCTGCTCTGGTTTTAATAATTTCCTGTCTTCTACTGGCTTTGGGGTTATACTGTTTCTGTTTTTCAAGGGCTTTGAGGTGTGTCATTAGGTTATTTATTTGGTGATTTTTCTCTTATGTGAGCACTCAGTGCTATGAATTTTCCTCTTAATACTGCTTTCAGAGTGTCCTAGAGATTTTGATATGTTGTGTCTCTGTTTTCATTTGTTTCTAGGAATGTCTTGATTTCTCCCCTTATTTCTTCTGTGACCCATTCCTCATTCAGCAGTGTGGTTTATGAGGTTTCTCTGGGTCTTCTTATAGTTGATTTCTAGTTCATTCCATTATGGTCTGAAAAGACGCAGGGGATTATGTCACATTTTTTTAATTTGCTAGTACTCATTTTATGGCCTAGGATATGGTCTATTTTAGAGAAGGTTCCATGAGCAGCTGAAAAAAATGTGAATTCAGCTGTAGTTGGATGGAATATTCTGTATGTGTCTATTAGGTCCATTTGGTTTATGATGTTCCTTAGGTCTACAGCATCTTTATTGACCTTTTGTCTTGATCCATCTAGTGGTGTGAGAGGTGTGTTGAAGTCTCCCAATATTATTGTATTGGGATCTATGTGTGACTTAATGTCACGAAGAATTTCGTTAATGAAAGTGGTTGCATCTATGTTTGGGGCATAAATATTGACTATTGTTACATCGTCTTGCTGGATTGCTCCTTTTACCAGTAAGAAATGACCTGCTTTTTCTCTTCTGATAAGTTTAGGTTTGAAGTCTTTTTTTCTGATATCATAGTTGCTATTCCTGCTTGATTTTGAATTCCATTAGTGTGCATTACCTTGCTCCATCCCTTCTCCTTTAGTTTGTGAGTATCTTTACTTGTAAGGTGTGTTTCTTGCAGGCAGCATATAGATGGATTATGATTTTTAATCCATTTTGCCACCCTGTGTTTTTTGATTGAGGAGTTGAGGCCATTTATATTCAGTGTGATTATCAAGAAATGAGTTTAATTCCTAACATTTTGAGTTTTAATTTCTGTTTGAGGAGGTGTTTTTTTTTTGCCTAGTTGTTTGATGGAAATCATTGTTTTTCTGGTTCTGGCATTTATTATTTCTTCTTCGTAATTAATCTGTTTAAGTATTTTCTCTAGTGCTGGTTTGAAAGACAAAGTCTTTCAGCTTCTGTTTGTCGTGGACGGTTTTTATTTCCCCGTCAAATTTGATAGATATCTTTGCTGGGTAGATAAATCTTGACTGGAAGTTGTTTTCTTTCACAGTTTGGAATATGTTGTTCCAGGGCCTCCTGACTTTCATGACTTGGTTTGAAAAGCCGGGAGTGATTGTTATTGGTTTGCCTCTGAATATTACTTGGTCTTTTACTCTTGTTGCCTTTAAGATTCTGTCCTTGGCCTCTACATTCGTCAATTTGATTATTATGTGGAGTGGTGGTGAGCCTCTTCTTTGATCTTGTCTATTAGGGGTTCTATATGTTTCCTGTACCTGTGTGTAGACCTCTTTTCCTATGTTTGGAAATTTTCTAATATTACTTCTCTGAAAAGATTATTGATTCCTTTAGTTTCAGCTTCTATTCCCTTTTCTTTGCCTATTATTCTTAGGTTTGCTCTTTTAAGATTGGCCGCAATCTCTTCAGTGTCCAATTCATGCTGTCCAACTGTTTTTTCTAAATTATATACTATGCGTTCTTTTTTGGAGAGATCATCTTCAAAGAGTGAGATTCTGTTTTCCATGTGGTCTAGTCTATTGTTGATAGTTTGTATTGATGCCTTGATTTCAGTTATTGCATCCTTCACTACCTTCAGAACTTTTTGATTCCTGTTCAGGGTGTCACATTCTTTGTTTATTTGATCCTTGATTTCTTTCAGTCTCTCTCTGAATTCTTTTTGGACATCCTCTATTATTCCTACTATTAAAGTTCTGAATTTTCCCTCTGGGCAATCTTTACACTTCTGTGTTGGTGGGTTCTGATGTTGTGGAGTTGTGGGAGCTCATTGTTTCTTTGTTATTCTTCCTTCTCATGATTTCAGGTTTCTTAAGTTTATATCTTTGTTGCTTTTGGTAGTGCTCTCTCACTCTGTAGGTTTCCTATGTCTAGTCTCTCTCCCTTTATAGTATCTTATTCTGGAGGTAGATATTTGCTATTAGGTGAGCCTTAAAGGTGAATATCCTTTACTGAATAGTTATTCTCAGCTCTTTATTGTGTGTTTATTAGCCTTTAAAACCAACTTTGAAATCTATATTCGGTATCCCCCCCACTGGAACAAGTTGCTGCTCACTTTTGTTGGTGATGCTCTGCAGTTCCTTGACTTATAACAGGTTGCTGGCTTCCTTGTCAGCTGTCTGTGGAAGCCCCAATGCTGGTAGCCACTGGTGCAGCTTGGCCAAGATGGCTCCGCTGCTGCTGCCATCGCCGCCATCTAACTCTCTGTCCATGGAAAGATTTTTATGAAGATAAAAATATTTATAATCACATACAAGATTTAAAATGAACCTAAGCTCATTAAGGAGAAATACTGAAATTTTAAAAGGCCATCAAAAGTCACTTGCTGACTGAAGATACATACAGGTTTAACTGACAAAAAATTAGTACCCAGAATGTGTAAACAGTTACTGTGAATTAAGGAAAAGATGGTGAACATGAACAAGTGACTTACAGGAATAGAATCTTGAAAAGTCAGTAAGTGAAAATAGTTTCAAACTCCTTAGTAGTTTTTGAATTGCAAATATCAACAGCCCCACAATTACTGCACTTATCCTGCTGGTCAAAATTAGAGGGACTGGATAATGTCATGTGTTGGTGATAACTGGGTAAAATGGGAGCTCATGGTTCGCTGAAGGGAATGGCAGTAACCATTTTTGCAGGACTTGATAAAGTTGTACATGCACATCTACCCATTGGTAGATTTCCTAAGGCAGTGGTTTTCTTATGCTGTTTGTGTGTGAGTGTGTGTGTGTGTGTGTGTGTGTGTGTGTGTGTTTAATGGGGTTTGAACCCAGGGGCACTCTCCCTCTGAGCTACCCCCCATCCCTTTTTTATTTTGAAGCAGGCTCTCAGTTAACTGCACATTTTTTCAAACCTGTGATCCTCCTGTCTCATCCTCCCAAGTACTGGGGTTACACGTAGGCTTGTGCCACCACACCTGGCTTCTTACACTGTTTTTGGCAGATCCATATTGGGAAATATATTTGACGTGACAAAAACGGAAAGACTGTACTCTTCTCTCTCTCTCTTTCTCTCTCTCTTTTTGAACTGGGTGCAGTGACTTGTGCCTGTATAGTCCCAGCCAGTCAGGAGGCTGAGGTAGGAGGATCACTTGAGCCCAGGAATTGAGTCCAGCCTGGGCAACATAGTGAAACCCTATCTTTAGATAAATAAATAGTCTTTTTTGTGGTTGTTGTTGTTTCCTTTTTAACAGATGTGTCTCAGGATCCACTACATTGTTTTTCTGCTCACTAATGGTTTATGATCCTCAGTTTAGAGAAACAGGAGAGTACAACATACAAGCGAATGTCTATTAAAAGAGAGAATGTATGTGTACTAGGTTGTGGTGTAAAATGTATTTCTTACTATTGGCCTCTTTTGGATAAGAAGTTTGACAGTTTCTGCACTAGAACAGCTTTCACACAGTGTTAAAAAACACATACCACACTCTCCATGACAACTTGTAAGAGTGGAAAACTGGAAATGTAAATAGTCTTCAAGAGGAGTATGGACAATGAGCTGTAGTAGTCACACAATGGAATGCTATATGTCAGCTAAAAGAGTGACTAGGATTTAGGGTTATATATGTATCAGCATGGATTATTATATTACTGAGTAAAGAAAGTAAATTGACATGAACATTATTAAATTTTCATATAAATAAAGTGTACAAAACTATCATTTGCATATACTATGTAGCAAAACTGTTACATGACCATGGTAAAAAATCAGGATAGGATAGTGTTATCTCTTAGAAGTAAGTGAGAGGATAATAGGATCAGAAAAGTATACAGGGGACGTTAGCTATATCCATCATGTCTTATTTCTTATATCCAATTAAATACAATATTTGACAGCTGGTTAGAAGGACAAAGATGTTCAATGTAATACTCTCTATTGTTTGTGTGACAAATACATATTTTGGGTGCTGGGGATTGAACCTGGGGCCTCCTGTATGCTAAACACACTCTTTACCTCTGAGCTACACCCACCCCTTTTGTAAGCATCTTTTTCACAATGCAAACCATGGTACCTGGAGAAACAAATTCAGTAAGATGTGTGAGATCTTCAAGGAGAAAATTATACAACTAATTGATGGATTATGAGTCCAAAATAAATGGAAACACCATTTTCATTAATAGGAACATTTGCTGTCACAAATATTTTAGTTATCCACAAGTTAATATACATTAATTGCACTTCTGGTGAGAATTTTACAGTTTTTGTGGAACCTGAAACGCTAAACTTAAAATAAGCAACAATAACATGTATTTGAAAAATTAGGAGGGTGCCTACCCTGGCAAGACTAGACTAGCTAGAAGGCAATATTAATTAAAACTTTGTGATATTAGTGTTTAGTGTAAACAAACACACCAGTGAATAGAATGGAAAGCCCACAATTAGACCTTTATTTAATAGGGTTTCAAATTGTGACAGGAATGGCATTATGTATTATTCAAAGGTGAACTGTTAACTGTTAAAAAATAGGCTAGTTTTATGGATTTCACTATCATCCCTTAAATTTCCTATATATTAGAAACACGTGAAAAATAAAATGGTGTAAGAATATCTAGAGGGGATTCTCTCTATAAAGTCAAGGTACTTCTTTGTGCCTCACATTCCTAATTTTCCAGAATAATACTTATTCCACCTAGTGCTTAGGAAGATTCAGTGAGTTTATACTTACTGGACACCTAGAAAGAAGCACTCGTTTCCTGCTGTACTGGGGATGGAGGAACAGAATGGGATTTCTTTCCCACTTAAAATTCAAAGTGGTGTCATAAAAGATTTTAAAATGTAAGTTTGTGTATTCCAAAAAATAACATCAGAAAGTGAAACATCATTTTAAGAATTTGGAGAGTTTTTGTAATATGTATTCAGTGATAAGGTCTGTAACAAAAACAGAAAAGTACAACAAAGTTGAAGACTGCAAAGAATGTGAACTGTAGTTGAATAAAGGAAGCAGAGAATGTTATTTGTAAAACTATTAAGAGTTGTTAATAACTTGAAGACTTTATAAGTTTGAGATACCCCAAATTTCTAGTAAATGAAACTTTCCAGTGAGTAATCTTAGAATCCCAGTTTTACTAAGGTATCATTTGATAAGCTTTCTGGTTTGGTAGTAAAGCTGAATGAAGCCTTTCTATTCTGAAACCCACATTTATTTAAGTATCACTTTCTACTGGAATTAAAAACAATTAGCATCTGAACTTAATTTTCAGTTCTTGCAGATATTGAAAAATAAACTCAACTTCAGTGAGTTTGCTGCCACATTATTAAAGGAAACCTGTATATTCTGTAAATGACTATTCACATTTTTATAACAACTTGATTATAAATCTAATTTTCTTTTCTTTTTTTGTGGTACTGGGGATTGAACCTAGGGGTGTTCTACCTCCAAGGTATACCCCCAGCCCTATTTTATTGTTTATTTTGAAACACAGTCTCACCAAGTTGCGGAGGGCCTCACTAAAGTAGCTGAGGCTGGCCGCGAAAATGTGATTCTCCTGTCTCAGCCTCCCAAGTACTAGGATTACAAGTGTGCGCCATCATGCCCGGCTTCTTATTTTTTTATTCTACTTGTTTTCAACATAGAACGTACTGTTCTCTTCCTTGTCAACCCGTATTGAGTCTTTTTGCATTTCAGATATTGGCTAAATATAATACTTTAGTTATTTAAAATAAATATTCAACCAGTGAAAATGTACTATTAGCTTTACTAATTTTTTTAATCATTTAAAAATTGTCCAGAGATAATTGTTGGCCAACCATGATTACTAAGAGAGACTAAACTAGGAAAACTTAAGTCTGGTAATTAAGTGTTCACTTAGTTTCAGAGTGGTCATAACTGATATTGTAAGACATGGAACACTGAAGTCACATGGCAGTAGCAGGTCACCTGGTCATTCAGATGCCCCAGTATACACCTAAGGTGTTTTCATTTCCATGAAGAAAAAAAGTTTAAAGGCTTAATAGAAAACTTTTAGATCCCCAAGAATATCTCTTGACCCCTAAGAAACATTTCTCCTAATAAAATCATAGCAGAGAAACTACTCAGATTCTTCCTAATGCTGGGAATCCCTTTTATTTTTGTTGATTATACAAAAATTAAATTTTTACTAATTTTTAGGCTAAATTCTTGTGACTGGAATAATTGAACCAAAAATATTGGCATTTTTAGGTAATTTCTTTTTATATTTTACTTTTTCTATCAGTTTTTTACAAGGAACAGAGATCATTCACTCTAGTTCAGCAAGAGGATTTATTCTAAGGATAAAGTTGACATGGAGCAGGAACAGGCCAGGATAGTCCTCAGAAACCACGCCCAGGGACTGGCTGTCTTTTCTCAGGATACAGTTGTCTTTACCTAGCTTGGGCACACTCTTATTTGTGTAACCTCTTTTCGTGAGTCTACTATATTTCATGCTGCTTCCTACTCATGGGATGGACACAGCTACTCAGATAAAAGCACGTGTAAAACTGACTCTGTAGCTTTAGCCTTCAGGCTTATTCCAGATAGTGATTAATGTATGTATTGGTCAGGGTTCACTAGATCAACAGAATTCACAGAATGAAAAAAAAAAAGATTTATTAGATTAGCTCACAATGTAGTCCTGAGTTTCAACTGCACGTGAAGAATCAGAGGAATCAGTAGCTGGTCGGGCGGTCTAAGAGCTGGAGCCTTAGGATTGAAGCAACCACCAATTCAGTCCAGTCCAAGATGTGAAGATAAGGAAGCTCTTCGGAGAAACGATGAAGTTTCAGCTCGAAGGCTGGAGGCTGACGATCTCAGATGAGAGCAGAAGATCAAGAAGCTCTTCAAGGAAACGGCAGAGTTGGAGACCGACGATCTCAGACTAGAGCAGATGTGTTTTCTTCAGGAAGAGCCGTGGCTCCCTCTACGTGGCTTTCTCCTTTTTATCTAAGTCCTGCACCTATCAGAACCCTGCTACCCACATTTAGGGCAGGACTTCCGGTTCAATCTGCTGTTATACGACCAAAGTCACATGATCTTAGGAGGGTCAAATTGACAAACCAGACCAACTATCACAGTGTACCATTCCACACTGCTCAGTCACAGTAGGTAGTTGCATTAGATATTTTTGAGTCCTCTTTCTCCCTAAACTGTCCACATCCAGTTGGTCAATAAGACATGTGAATTATATCTTAAATAACTGAGTACTCCTATCATGAGTACTAACTTCTATCTTCAGCATTTAAATTTGGGCTGATCTTATTCTCCCCTCATCTACCATAGTGTTTCCTGTACTTTATATTCTAGTGATACCCTAAATATTTTTGTAGCTCCTAAAGTGCTTCTTGTCTTTAGAAAATATGCTGAACTTTCTGTCTGGTGTACTATTTCTCTCTCCACACTTCTCTGGTGTGGCTTTTGTGTACTTCTCCCTTCCAAAAGTTGAATTAGTCCTATTCTCTCTGCTAGGCTAGAACTGTGTCACGTGGTATTATATTGCTGGCTCCCTTAGAGCACACTTTGTGGTACAGAGTAAAAATTCAGTAGGGGCCACAGGTGTACATTTTGTACCTGCTGGTCCCAGGCTTCTAGTTGGTAGATTATCACATGCATCTGATGGAGTTTTGTGTGTTTTATTTTGTCAACTCGAAGCTTTGTATACTGTTGTGCTTACTTGTGTGTTTTATTATAGTCAACCACTATTGCTACTCCTTTAATTGCTTTAAAATTCCCTAACTGAGCAAACCTCACTTTCCCACCATTTCTGCTGTACTGCTAAAGAAAATCACAAAACATATTTATTGGTTCCTTTTACATTTTTAGTGCCTAAAATATAGCAGGGCTTTCAATGATGCCAACACAGCTTTGTTATGTGGATTCAGTTTGTCCCTAGATTGCCACATTGATTAAACTCATCATACTATGTTGCCTCCCTTGGGAGACCTTTGGGAGGGTCCCCTGAATTGAACTTGTGGAACTGTTAATTATTTTTCCCTTTTGAGGGGAGTAAAGATGATAATTATTGATTTTGACCATTCTTTTCTAGTCAGCTACACCAAGTCCAAGTATCTTCAGTTGGAAGACCATTTTTGAGAATGGTCTTTGGAGAACTCAAAGTTCTTTTTTTATGTGTGTGGTGCTGGGGATTGAACCCAGGGCAGTCTTCCTCTGAGCTGCATCTCCAGCCCTAGTTTATTTTTTTATTTTGAAATAGGGTCTCACTAAGTTGCAGAGAGCCTCACTAAGTAGCTGAGCCTGGCCTCGAACCCTGATCCTCCGGTCTCAGCCTCCCAAGTACTGGGATTACAGGCATGCGTCACTACGCCTGGCTCTCAAAGTCCTTTTTTGAGATTTTACTTAACACATTTTAATAAATGTATAGCAACCATACTGTCAGTGCCGAATAAGGTTGTTATTAGTTGTCATTTGGGACCTCAAGTTGTGGGCAGATGCCTCTAGGCTTATATCTTTTGGAGAATTATGACCTCCCTTCTGAAATTTGAATTGTGCATTGGCATGTTGAACCTTTTAAGTTCTTAAATAATTATTTAACTTTAGAAACTTCTTAATGTATTTGTCCAGATACTTTTTACATTTTAATTGTAATTTATATCTGAGTGAAATGCACAAACCTTAAATGTTCAGTTCTATGAGTTTTAATGATTGTGTAGTCACATGTGACTACCTCTCAAAACAAGGTTGAAAACAATATTATCAACCCAGGAAAGTACTTTGTGCCTCTGTGCAGGCATTTCCCTTCCCTTCCCCAATGTTTTTGGGGACAATCATTTTGACTTCTGAGATTAGTTTTGCCTTTTGTGGGAACTCATAAGTGATGTCAGACAGTATATATATCATGTGTAGCTTGATGTTTTTGAGCTTATTCCATGTTGTGTAGTATATAAGTAGCTCACTCATTTTGTTTCTGAGCATTATTCCTTTGTGTGAATATACCATGCTATATGTATATAGGAGTGAAATTGTGATACAAATAGATATATGTTTAACTTTTTAGGAACTCGGCAGTTTTCCAAAGGTGGTACTGCCCACTTACATCAGCAATATACGAGTGTTCCAGAGTTAAGTAATGGTTGACAAAGATATCCAGGCCCTACCTCAGAACCTCTGAATGTTATTTAAATGATAAAAGGGGGACTTATAGATGTGATTAAGTTAAGGATTTTGAGATGGGGACATTTCTTGGATTATTTGAGTGGGCCCTAAGTGTAATCATAAGAGTTCTTATTAGAAGGGGGTGCAAGGAGATTTGATGACAGAAGAGGAGATGGCAGTGTGACTATGGAAGCAGAGTCTGGAGTGTTGTCCTCTAAAAATGGAGAAAAGGGAACACAAACCAAGGATGCAGGCAGCCACTGGGAGCTGAAAAAGGCAATGAAATGAGCTTTTCCTCTCACACCTTCCAGAAGGAACCAACTCTGTGGACACCTTGACTTTAGTCCATTGAAACTGATGTTGGCAGATTTGTTGTTTTAAGGCACTAAGTTTGTGGTAAGTTTTGTATGGCAGCAGTAGGATGCTAATATAGTCCACATCCTAATCAATATTTGGTAGGGTCAAAAAATTTTTAAACCATTCTAGATGGCATGAAATAGTACTGATTATGGTTTTAATTTGTGCTTCCCTGATGATTGGTGGTATTCAACACTTCTTAATGTGCTTCTTTATTCTCTTTTATAAAATGTCTGTAATTTGTTCTTTTTTAAGAAAATTGAGGTGTTTTTTATAAAATTTGTAGGAGTCTATAAATTCCAGATAGTAGTCCTTTGTCAGATACATGTATTGCAGAACTTTAAAACCCAATCTGTAACCTGCCTACTTATTTTCCAATAGTGTCTTTCAATAGCATTTTTAATTTTGATGACTTGCTTTATATAGATTTTGTAGTTAGTGCTTCTTATGTTTTAAGGTCATGAAAATATTCTGTTTTCCTCCAGGAGCTTAAGAGTCTGCTTTCTCATTAAAGATGTTCAGAGATTGTGGTTGAAATAGAATAAGATTGAAAAGTTTACCGACTTAGTGCCTTAGTGGAAAATGAGTTTTGTCTGGGTCTATTTCTGGACTTTCTTTTTGGTTCCTATAATCTATCTTTTTTTCTTATGCTCACTTTATACTGATAATTACGAAGGCTTTTTAGTAAGTCTTGAAATAAGTTGATGTAGGACTTTCAGTTTCCTTTTTCTTTTTCGAGATTGGTTTGGTTATTTCAGATCCTTTTTGTTTTTGTATAAATTTTAGCATTATCTTATCATTTCCATTAAAAAACTTGTTGGGACTTTGGTAGGGATTACTTTGAATCCCTATCTTAAATTGGGAAGAATGGACACTTAAACACAATTGACATTTGATCCTGGATGTTCAGGTTTTTTCACTTTGTGCTTCAACTTGGATGCCTTAATTTGACCTGTCTTCAAGTTTACTGCTCATTTTCTTTTCTTTTTTTTGGGGGGGTACTGGGGGGATGGAACCCAGGGGTATTCTATCTCTGAGCTACACCCTCAGTCCTTTTTATTTTTTGTTTTGAAACAGGGTCTCTGTAGGTTGCTGAGAGTCTCCCTACACCGCTGAGGCTATCCTTGAACTTGCAATCCTCCTGTCTCAGCCTCCCATGTATTGGGATTACAGACATGGGCCACCATGCCAGGCTCACTGCTCGTTTTCTGTAACTAAACCTATTTAATGAAATCCTTAATTTCTGATGGTGTATTTTTTCATTTCTAACATTTTTCTGTGATCCCCGTGTTGTGTAGCTTTAATGTCTATGATGGAATTCTCTTTCATTATGCTTATTGTCTTTCTTTTCCATCAAATCCTTTAGTGTTTTTATTATACTTATTTTAAAGTCTATGTCTGATAACTCCGACATCTGAGCCCTCTTTGATCTGGGTGTATTAATTTCATCTTTTGACTATGTTACTATTCCCTATGTCTTGTAATTTTTGATTGAGTGTTGAACATATGTATAAAAACAGTAGAGATTGAAGTAAATATTTACTTTCAGAAAATATTCCATCATTTTTTATGTCAGTGTGGTAGAATGTGTGGGGCTAACACTAACAACTAAAATTTCAGAAAAAGATTGAGATTTCTTCTAGTCCTGTGACCTTGAGATAAACATTCACTAGAGGAAAGACCTTGAGAACAATAGTTGAGAGTTGAAAGCCCTCGAGGAAGGGGTGACTACATACTAATGATTTTCATCATATGCACCACTTTCTTCCCCCTCTAGACATCTGCCAACTTCTGAAAGTGGTTAGGCTAAGAGGCTGAAGATCTAAACCAACATTTTTTTAAAAGCAAAGCAAGTCTTATGGTATCTAGGTAGTGAGAAGATAAGGACCAACTGTCCTTTTAAACAAAGCGCTGCAGAGCCTTACCCCAGAACAGGGACAAATCAGAAGTAGTGTTGTTCATAACAAAATAATCTAGCAGTATTCTATGATTTTAGCATATAGAGGAAGAAGTAAAAATATATGTATGCAATTGTGATTACTGAAGAATGAGTAAGGAAATATGTAGGGTAACCACTAGAAGAAGAATGTGTAATGAGAATAGAGAGACAAATTGAATAATAGAATATATTTATCAACTCAAAAGAAGGCAAAAAAGGCATCATTAAACAGACACTCAAACTAATAATTACATTACATGCAAATGGGCTAAGTATTAGCAAAAAGTAAATAGCAAAAATTATCATACTGGACAAATAATGATACCCCAGCTATTTGTTTCTTGTAAGAGACCTACCTTAAATATAAGTGCCCATAGGTTGAGAGAAAATAGTGAGAAAAGATACACTGTTGGAATGCTTTATGTTGGACAACTATAACTTAAAAGAAGTTATAGTTCTACTCATCAGGTAAAAACTTTAATACAGTAACCAATAGTAGCAAAAGAGAACCACATTTTATAATATTAGGGGATTGATCCACTCGAGGATTATCACAGTCCTAAATATGTACCCAATAACACAGTTTGAACATCTATAAACCAAAGTATTTTTTATTTGGCACTAGAAGGGGAAATAGATCCACAATGATGTATTTGTGAGAGCTTTGAGTATATTTCTCAAAAGTTGATATACTGAGTAGGTATATGTAGAAGATATATACATTGCAGTTAGCAGACTTGATCTAATTGTCATACACAGAATATTAGAACAGTGATGGAATTAACATTCATTTCCTTGTACCTGGAAGTTATACCAGAATTGCTGTGCAATGGGCCATAAACATATCCTCAACAGATTTCATTGGTTTTAATAATTATATTTTTTGACTTCCTTATTATAAACAGAATAACAATAACAAAAGATAACCAGAAAGTCCCCAACTCCTGGAAATTAAATATTATACTTATAAATAGCCTATGGCTAAAAGAAGAAATGACAAAAATTAGAGGATATTTGAGTTATTTGAAAATGAAGGTGAACTATACTGAATTGGAATGCTGCTAATGTATAATGCTAGGATGAAATATGTATAGCCTTAAGTTTTTGCATTGGAAAAGAAAGCACTTTCTTAAAGCAGGTAGAAAAATTTAAGCCTAAAGATAGTTTTGAAGTAAAGGAAAAACAAAGAAAGCAGAAATAGAAATAGTGAATAGAAAGTAATTTTACCAGTTGGGTGTGGTGGCATAAGTCTTTAATCCCAGTACTTGGGAGGCTGAGGCAGGAGGATCGCAGGCTCAAGACAGCTTTAGCAATTTAGCAAGGCTCTCAGCACCTAGTGAGACTGTGTTTGCAAATTAAAAAAAAAGCGGGATTGGGGTATATAGCGCAGAGATAGAATGCCCCTGGGTTGAATCTGTAGCACCACAAAAGACAACAACAATGCTAACAGTAAATTCATTTTTTTGAAAAGATCAATGGAATTGATAACCAACTAGCAAAAGTGATTAAAAGGGGAAGGAGAAGGGAGGAAGAGGGGGAGAAAGAGAACAAAATTAAAAAATATCAGGAATGAAATAGGGCACATCTCTACAGATCCTACATTAATTAAAAAGAGGAATTTATGAACAATTTTACATCAATATGGGATGGGGAATGTGAAGTGGGAATATTAAATAGTTGGGGCTAGACCAACCAATAGTAGCAGGCACTGTCCTTATGTTGTTGCGTACTTTGAAATGTGTCTAGTCTAAGTGAGGTATCCTATAAGTGTTAAATACTTGGCAAATTTTAAGTTTGTGGATAATTTAGGTGAGAAAGGAATTGGAGCTAAGTGCATCATTCTAATCCTATCTAATGGACTTACGGTCAGGCACAGCTAGCCTCGTTGAGCTCCTGTATAAGGAGCTCAGGTTTTAATGGTGATTCTTTTCAGGTCTGCACATTAGCTCTTAATTATGTGCAGTGCAGAATATTGCTGCGACTAAAAACTTGTCCTTTGACATCATGCTGCTTGATTCAAATCCTAGTATTGGTACTGAAAAGTTGTGTGATCTCGATGTGTTTAGAGTTGTGATTTGCACTCACGACACCCCTCTCTCTCTGGTCACCTGTTGATGCTTCCATTTCTTAGGTAACTCCTTAATGTGTGTTTTTTGTTTTTTCCCTGTGAACTTGACCCTTCCCCAACTGCCCCCCCCATATTTTGTTACCATTCAGCTATTAGATCTTTAGACTTTTGTTTCCACCTGTCTATTGGACACATCTATCTGAAAGTTTCAGAGGTAGAGCAGATTTACTTTGACTAAAACAACAGTGTTCCTTTAGTACTTCATATTTTGCTCAGTTGTATTTTCTTTCAGCTAGTTGTTCAAGCAAGAATCTATAATTTGTAACTTTGTCTTTATCATCAACTAAATTATGACCATTCTGTCTTCCCAAAAGCTGTTTTTTTCCCTTCAGTGCATTATTATTCTTCTAAGGCTGATTTCTGCCTTTAGAAATTTTACCTTCCTCCCCCATCCTCCCAGTGTCAATTTCTTGCTACAAAGGGCTTCTCTTCTTCCCACCCTTCCCAGCCAAAAGCTCAAAAGTATAGGTCACAGGTGAAAAAGTAGTTTTGAGGTTAAACAGATAAATACAGACATTATAGATGTGCAAAAAAAGTGCAAGAAGGAATGAATAAATGGCAAATAGCCATAATACTAATATTACTTCCAAATCCCCTGAAATTGAATTTAACCTGACTTAGCTTAAAGGAACTGTGTTTTAGAATAAATACATAGCCCTAGTTGATGGAAAAAAAAAGTTCTTGAAACGGGACAGCTACATGTGGGTAGAAGAGAATTAGAACACAACCCTAATAAAAATAATGGGTTCAGGCAGTGATAATTAATGGATGAAAATATTGAGTGAAAGGATGAAGTTTTTACTATACAAACTCATGCTGTCCATCACCAACTGATCATCCTTAGTATTGTTAAAGTAGACACCCGAACATTGTGCCTGTATTATGTGATATGAACTACACAATATCTGCTGTCACAAGTTGAAATAGAATCTAAAGTATATAGAGCTCAGCTCCATCATACAGGATGGAGGAACAAGTTAATGACACCATTAGGAAAACAGTTTTAGAATGTAACATCATATAGAGAATAGTTGACTGTTTTCCTGAATCAATTTCATGGGGGGGGGGTTGGAGGAGGGACTGCTCCAGATTAAGAAAGGCTTAGGAGGCATAATATCCAAATTAACTATGTAGACTTTGTTTTGAATCCTGACTCAAACCAACCAACTTTAAAGTGAAAGTTTTTTAGTCAGCCAGACAAATTTGGTGTTATAGATGATTGCAGGCTTTGATAATGATTAGGGAAGAAAATCTCTGTATATGTAATATATGTATACCAAATTGTACAGAGGTGAAGTGACAATATCTGGGATTTGCTTTGTTTTAAGAAAAAGTATAGAAAACCACATTTCACTCATTTTAACAAGTTGAAGAAGCAGTGCTATTTGAAAAAGTAAATAGCATGTATAAAAATGATTTCCAACATAGTCTTCTTAAAGACAGAAGTCTTTAAGAAGACATTATCTTATCTCCCATACATCTTTCTCGGATCACCAGTGATCCGAGAAAGATGAAGTATTAAGAAATAGGAGCTCCAGCCCAGAGAGAGGTGAGGGAGTTCTAGGACAGCAGTAATGGGGCAGGTCCTTGTTAGTTCAGTTTGAAGTGGGAGGATGTGAGGGCTCCATGAATAAAAGAGAGCTGGTCAATTTCTGATGCATATGACTGGAAAATTTAATTGAGAGACTAGAGAGTAGGAAGAATTTGTGGTAGGTGCACTGAAAGCCAAGCAAACAAAAAAATAGGATAATTCTGGAGAACCCAAAAAAGTTGTACAAGAAACATGCTTATATAGTAGTTTACTGCTAATCTTGTCAAGTAACAGTATTATATGTATAATTATTTAATTATAATTGGAAGATAATTATTTTAATGGTAGGAGGAAGGAAAGTAAGTGGTATAAGGGAACTAAATTCTTATTTTCCAAAGGAAAAATCAATAGGTAATACCTAAATTTGACTATTATAAGCCTGTTACTTAGGTATAAATACAAAAAAATAAAATGAAAGTGAAAAGACTGTAAAGAATTGCACTTCGATATGGGAAGAGAAACTATATTTGGCTTTACTCATTATGCATCTTGTTACTTAGATAAAAATGAAAATGCATGTTAAAAAAGAAGGGACTGAATTAAAGGCCTTGAAAGGCAGATGAGAATAAACCAAACCTTTTCTCCACAGACTTTTTCTTTCTTTATTCTAGTAGTTTACTTCATACTCTATGCATTTTCTCTTATTCCTTTAGATTTTGCTTTATTGTAACTTTCTCTTGTTATACCTTTAGATTTTGCTTTATAATACTTTGTTATTTATGAATATTTTGAACTTTGGGGAGAGTGGGGTTCTGTTTTTTATATATTTTAAGTCCTTTAAAAACAGATTGAAGTTTTTTTTTTTTTTGCGGTACTGGGGATTGAACCCAGGGGCATTCTACCTCCGAGCTACACCCCCAGCCCTATTTTTTATTCTTTATTTGGAAACCTGGTCTCACTAAGTTGATGAGGGCCTCACTAAGTAGCTGAGGCTGGTCGTGAACCTGGATCCTCCGGTCTCAGCCTCCCACAGATTGAAGTTTTAAGAGTGAGAAAACTCTTGCTTTTTGTAAAAGCACTTTAATTATGGACATTATTATGAGTTAAGAATAAAGTAGTAATGATAGTGATATTGTTCAAAGCATTGATGGATTTTACTTGCAAAATTATATTTGCCCAAGACTTGAATCCTTATAACATTCTTATTTTTAGAAGGGTTTGTCACCAAATTTATTTAAATTAGTAAAGAACGTTTCCATGGACAGAGAACTTGAGAAAATCTGTGGTAAAAATAATAATTTGAGTTTCTATCTCATTTGTAGTTTGCTTTCTATAATATATTGAAGTCATGACTTGCTTTCCAAGTTAAGTCTTTAAATTATCCTTTCAACCTTTTTTCTAGGGTAGATCCACAGGCTGTTTCCGTGCTGTGGATTGCTGCCTTTGGTAAGAGCATGTCGTCCATCTTGCCTTTCACTCCACCAGTGGTGAAGAGACTACTGGGATGGAAGAAATCAGCTGGTGGATCTGGAGGAGCAGGCGGAGGAGAGCAGAATGGACAGGAAGAAAAGTGGTGTGAGAAAGCAGTGAAAAGTCTGGTGAAGAAGCTAAAGAAAACAGGACGATTAGATGAGCTTGAAAAAGCCATCACCACTCAAAATTGTAATACTAAATGTGTTACCATACCAAGGTAAGTGCTAGATTTGAAGTTTGATGATCCTACTGTTGAATGTTGCTTATGGGAACCTGAAGGAAAGTTTCTGAATTTTTCTTGAGCTGTGAGGTTTAATCAAGCAAAATATACTTACATGTAGTAAGTTTAATCTTCATTGCCTAAATTTGTATGTTACCTTCATTTCTGTGGTTGGATGGTCAATGAATAAAGTAGATTCAAGATCTAAATTATTCGAAAGTAGTGACTGATAGTTTTCTTCTCTTGGTCAAAACTTCATTCAGTAAGGAGTTAAAGGAGGCTGCTGACTTTTTAAAGAACTTTATATAGTTTTTACTTGAGTTGCAGCATTATTTCCAAGAAAGAACAGTATGTGAGGCAGCTTGTTAAATGTACATAGTAGTTAGAATCTGTCTCGAAGACTGATCTCTTATATTGGAAGGAACTGTTACTTAATAGGTTGAGGTTTTGAGTGTAAATTTAATCATTTACAGATCAGTACCATTGTTTAAGAGTATTTTTTATCAAGTGGCAGGTGGTTTTTAAATGTATTTCAATATTTTCTGTGTACGTTGTAGCTTTTCTTTGAGTGTGAAAAAGAAAGAATTTTCTAAAATGATGGTTTACAATGTCACACATGTAGTCTAACTTACAATGTGTGAAACTGTTCTACTTGACTTGTTTCTAGTGAGCTTTGGAAATACACTCCTGATGCTTATAGATAATAGATACCAGAAACACCAGCCTGTGTGCTTGCAAATGCTCACAGTAGACTATTTCCTCCCCTGTTTGGTAGACTAATTATCCATTTCTTCTACCTTACTTGTTTCTTGTGTATCTTAAGTCACCTTTCTTAGTTCATTCTTTTGTTTTGAAAATGCTTATGGAGTGTCTGCTGGGTGCAAGGCACTGTTTCTAGACACAGCGAATACAATGGTGAGCTAAACACAAAGTTCCTGCCCTCCTAAGGGATAGATACACACACTAAACAAGTGAGCAAGTTAATATAATTTGAAATGGAAATGAGTGCAAGGAAGACAACAAGTGCAGCGATATGACAGACAATGCCTGAGGGATGAAAAAACTGTTTTGGCTTAGATTGTGATGCTTAAGCTGAGCCTTGAGGAGCAGCAGCGAGCTGAGGATGTCATCTAGGCAGGGTGGAGGTCAGGGGAGCCAGTGTAAAGACTCCCTAGTGGGAAATAGCTTCTTGTATTACAGTTAAAGATTTACAAGGAGGTGGAGTACAAAACTTGGAAGGAGTCCCATTGTATCAGGCATTGTAAGGTGCTATGGGAGTTTGAATGTTGGTCTAAATATAATAGGAGGCAAAGAAGGATTTTTTAATGAACTTTCTAAAATTTAATTTTTAAAGGATTAAAATATTTTTCATTTTACCAAGATCATTCTGGCTGCTGGGGACAAATACTGGGGCGATAGGTTTTGTGTGTGTGTAGAGTAGACAGAAGCAGGTTTTGTGTGTGTGTAGGGTAGACAGAAGCAGGAACTAGGATGCTGTGAAAGTGGTCTACATGTGAGATGAGAGAGGCTGGACTGGCGTGGCTGTGCTAGTATAGGAAGTGAATGGATTTGGCATGAGTTTCGGAAGTGGAGCTGACAGGACTTGCTGGGGAATTGGCTAAGAATAAGTCAAGCTGTTTTTGTTAATTTTTCATTGTGTAGGTGGTAGCATTTCAGTTCAGGAAACATTTATTAAATGCTTGCTGCATGGCTGATATGTCCTTCTTCACTGGAGTTTGATCTTGAGTTGCTTGCTTTCTAGTAAAGGAGATAAACTTTTTTTTTTTTTTTTGCGGTACTGGGGATTGAACCCGGGGGCATTCTACCTCTGAGCTATACCCCCAGCCCTATTTTTTGTTCTTTATTTCTCAAACAGGGTCTCACTATGTTGCAGAGGGCCTCCCTAAGTAGCTGAGACTGGCCGTGAACCTGTGATCCTCCTGTCTCAGCCTCCCAAGCACTGGGATTACAAGCATGTGCCACCACACCTGGCTCTTATTTTTTATTTTGAAACAGGGTCTTCCTAAATTGCTGAGGGCCTTGCTGAGTTACTGAGACTGGCCTTGAACCTGCTATTCTCCTATCTTAGCCTCTCAAGAATTGAGATTATAGGCGTGGGCTACCACGTCCGGATTGGTGGATTTTTTTAAAAATACAGATTTGTTAGTGTTGATTATTGTGTATCAAAAAATGTTAGCTTGCCTATAATTTCACCTACTCAGGAGGCCGAGGCAGGAGGATCACAAGTCTGAGTCCAGCCTGGATAATTTAGCAAGACGCTGTCTCAGAATAAAATAAAATGGGCTGGGGATACAGCTCAGAGGTAGAGTACCCTTGAGTTTAGTTCCCAGTACTACACCCCAACATGTACACACATACAGAATTAGCTTCTTACATGGTAGTTTGATCCCATGTTTCATGACTTTTTAGTAGAACAGTTATTCATATCTTAACCACTAAATATCCTAACATCATAAGTTTTAGATGAAGTTCAACTCATAAATATATGAGAGAGTATAAAATGATGGGGAGAGGAAAATGTTTATTATATAGATAAATCCAAATCTTAGTTTAAACAGAATTATTTAAAATGTGACACAAATAGATTTAATGAAGCTGATTTAATTAAGATTACAAGTAAGGTGTTAATAAAATACCTTGAGTTTTTACAAACCTAAAAAACACACTTGATGGAGAACATGAGAAATAAGTTAATGAATTTTTAAAAAATAGAGTTTTCAGCTAATACACCTGTTCTGTTGACTTTTAGTGGTTTCCTCCCTGGTACTTGTACCCTCTGCTCCACTAATATTAGAGTGGGATTAAAGTTAGAGCAAAGATAACTAGTCCTGTTTTTGTGTGTCTCTCCCACTCCCCTCACATAATTACTCTTGCCACCTCTGAAAGTTTGGAAGCTGTAGTTAGAGATATATATCACTACTGCTTCCTTCCTACCATTGTGTGTGGTGACACAACATAATTCAGGGGTGGATCTTAACCTAGTAAGCTGCGGTGGGCTAAGTAACATAAAGTTTAATGAAGCTTTCCATCTTGACTTTTAAGACTAGTGTCATTTCATACAATCAGAATGGCAATTGATACTTAGTAAAGAATCAGGCATAAGAAGAAAAAATGGCTTTCAGTACCTATTAGCTACAGTAAAGTAGAATTGAAATTTGGTAAGGATAGAGTTCTGTGAAGTTAAAAACAAGTTACTGTAGGGTCTAAAATGGCAATTTTATAATAACCATATACATACATGTGAAGAAATGCAGAATTCGTTATTTTCATAAGGGTAAATTACAGAGGCTTTCCTAAGGTGGTGCTTTGACTATATGTCATCACATTTTTTATCTTTCATCCTAAAGAAACAGACATAGGGTCAAAGGTTTTTGATTTTGTTCAGTATTGTTTATAGTAGCAAAAAATTACAAAAATTCCAAATCTAACCCTTAGTTTCCTTAACTCTAATAATAAAGAGAACAACTCATAACACAATTAAGGATTATGAGAGAAAAATTTCTACCAATCTCACTTTTTTTTTGTGTGTGTGTGTGTGGTATTAGGGATTGAACCCAAGGGGATGTTCTACCTCTGAGCTACACCCCCAGGCTGGCCACAAACCTGCAATCCTCCTATCTCAGCCTCCCGAGTACTGGGATTATAAGTGTGTGCCACCATTCCAGCTCCAGTCTCACTTTTAAAAATAAATGGAAAAGTTATTAATATCAGAAACTATAGTTCAGTGGTTTATTAAAAAAACAGGAAAACATGACTAGGTTAAGTTTATTACAGACATTCAAGGATGTTTCAACTACAGGAAGTATATTAATATAAGAACCACATATTCATATTTCTAGATTCATCTTGATGAATCTAGAAAGAGCTTTCTATTAGATTCATTACTCATATTAACGAATTACAAATAGAGATTTTCTTAATTTGATAAAGCCTACATCTAAAGATTTTATTCTTAATCATGAAACGTTAGAGAGAAATATACCAAATTGTTAATAGTGGTTATTTATGGATGACCTAAAATAGAAATGTCCTGTAGTTTTTCCTAATATTTAAATATAAAAGTATATTTTACTTTTGTGTGTATGTGTGGTACTGGGGATTGAACCCAGGGAAATTCTGCCTCTGAGCGATACCCCCAGCCCTATTTTATATTTTATTTTGAAAGAGGATCTCACTAAGTTGTGGAGGGCCTTGCTGAAGTGGCTGAGGCTGGCTGTGAATCAGTGATCCTCTTATCTCAGCTTCCCAAATACTAGGATTACAGGCATGCGCCACCATGCCTGGCCCTTGTTTTACTTTTATAGCCAGTACAATGAAACGTTCAAGTAGAATTTTGGTTCAATTTAATTCTTATCTACTTAAGATAAAGCTATTTACTTGTATTTTTTGAAGTCAATTTTTCTGTTTAAAAGGCAGTTCTGTTTTCATTTTCTTTACATTCTTATTAAAAATATGTTTATAGCTACTTTTGCCTTTAGAAAGTATGTTACTTAGAATGTAGTAGTATGTGTACATGATTGAAAAAATCAACCACAGATTATACAATAGAAAAATAAGGTTACTGCCCACCCCTGCACGCCTGTTCCCTTGTTGTGCAGTTTTCTCTTCAGTGAAGCTCTATTACTGATGTCTCATGTGTCCTTTCAGGATAACGTGCTTTTTTATAATGCTGTCTTTGACATTTGGATTTTGTTTTGTTATCTTCTTTTTTTTTGTGGTACCAGGGATTGAACCCAGTGGCTTCCTACCTCAGAGCTCCACCCCCAGCCCTATTTTTTTTTTTTTTTTTTTTGTT
>PVJS01009977.1:0-49098 GCA_004027185.1 Glis glis
TCTCCCCCTCCCTGTCTCTCTCTCTCTCTCTCTACCTAGTGAGGCCCTCCGCAACTTCGTGAGACCCGGTTTCAAAATAAAGTATAAAAAATAGGGCTGGGGGTGTAGTGCGGAGGTAGAACGCCCCTGGGTTCAATCCCCGGCACCACAAAAAAAAAAAAAGAAAGAAAGCAGTCAACATAGGACTATGATGAAATCCATGTCGAACCAGATCCACAGAACACGGGTGAGTGAGATAAAAGGAGGAAGAGTGTTACCAGCACTCCGAAACTCGGAACTTTGTCAGTGGGAAGAGTGCCTCTTAACAAGAAAAGTAGGGAGGGGAGGAGGGCTGTGGGGCTGGGGCGTTAGCTGCATCCCAGCTCGGAGCCTGCAAAGAGGACAAGGAGGAAGGTGCTGCTGTGGCCATGGCTGCAGAGCTCCGGGTGCTGGCCGCTGCTGAGCCCAGCACGGAGACAGCTCACCGCTCACCAGCACCCTCTCCTGCCCACACCCAGGCACCCAGAGGTCTTTCAACCATTTTTAAAAATATATTTGGGTGGGGCCCACGTGACCACTGGACCCGCAGCCTGAGAGATGTGCGCAGATGCAGCGGGGCCCAGTGATCGGCCCTGCACCAGGGCACCCCCAGCTCCAGCAGATGGCGATTGCGGCCAGCCCGTGCTCCTGTGGGAAGAGGTGTCCTGGCTCCAGGAAGTAGATGAAGGAGATGTTGGCCAACGACATGGAGGAGTCTCAGGGCGGCAAGGCTGCCGAGGTCCTCTCAGCCATGGGGCTCAGGGTCCAGTTGGCACAGAAGGAGCAGGAGCTGGCCAGAGCCAAAGAGGCCTTACAGGGGAGAACCAAGATGATGGGAAAGAGAGAGGCAGCGTGTCGCTGGCGTTCCGAGAGTCAGAGCCCGGATGGCAGGAAGACTGCTTCTCAACAAGAAAAGAAGGACAGCCAAAACTCAACAAAATAATGAGAGCCAAAGTGCAGAGGACTGTGAGTCAGTGGAAGGAGCAGAGGGAGGTAGGGAGCTCAAAGCATCTCACCTAGTAAGTGGAAAGCTGAGACAAAGGTGCCATCTTGACTGAGCCACCCCAGCACCATGGCCCCCGGAATCCTCCAGCAAAGAAACAGCTGATTCTTGTGAAACCAAAGATTATAGTCCACCATCGAAAGCAGTTGACATTGGACCATGGTGAAGCCCAAGTTGAACAAAATCCACACCTACAATGGTGGCGACTGCAAACGGTGGGTCGTGAACCTCAGCCCCCACAAAGAAAGTGATGCAGAGAGACATGGATGTGGCAGCCAGGCATAGGAGCACCCCAACACCGGGAAAAAAAGAGCGAGTGAAACATGGTCCCCCTGGAGTAGCCTAGCACTGGCACAGAATACCACAGCACTGAGGACCTGGATGAACACAGCATGGCCCCCTGGAACAGCTCAGCAATGAAAATGCGGGGCCACACCTACACTGCAACTCCTGGAGACCAACAGCAAAGAGAGAGCAGATTCTTGTGAAACCAGCGACTATAAACCACCATTGAAACTGACCAACTCTGGAACATCATGAAGCCCAAATCAATCCAGAACCGCACCTACAACAACGATGGTTTCCAGGGGTGGGCCGTGAGCCTCTGCCCCTGCAACAAGTGCGATGAGGAGAGACAAAGAAGAGGTGGCCATACACAGGAGCAGCCTAACTCTGAGAACAGAAGCCAGTAAGCCACGTCCCCCATGAGCAGCCCAACATCCCAGAACTGAGGACATATGTAGATGAGACATGGCCCCCTCCCCAGTGGCACAGCACAGAGAACACTGGTGGGTCAGCCCCCGGCCCCGCCCCCATAGACCCCCCCCTGCACTGGGGATGCAGGGTGGGCAAGCCTTCGGCCCCGCCCCCGGGGACTCCCGGCACTGGGGACACAGGGCGGGAAAGCCCTCGGCCCTGTCCCCAGAGACCCCCTGGCGCTGGGGACGCGGGGCAGGAAAGCCCTGGGCCCAGCCCCCAGAGACCCTCCAGCTCTGGGGATGCGGGGCCGGTGAGCCCTTGGCCCCATCCCCGGAGGACCCCTCCCCCCGGTGCTGGACACGCAGGGCAGGTGAGCCCTCGGCCCTGCCCCGGAGAACCCTCCACCCCAGCACTGGGACGTGGGGAGGGGGAGCCCCCGGCCCCGCCCCCGGAGACACCCCCCAGCACTGGGGATGCGGGGTGGGTGAGCCCTCGGCCCCGCTCCCAGAGAACCCCTCCCACCGGCGCTGGGGACACGGGGCAGGCAAGCCCTCGGCCCCGCCCCCAAAGACCCCCGGCTCTGGGGAAGCAGGGCGGGAGAGCTCTGGGCCCCGCCCCCGGAGACGCTCCAGCACTGGGGACGCGGGGCGGGTGAGCCCTTGGCTCCATCCCCGGAGGCCCCCAGTGCTGGGGACGCAGGGTGGGCGAGCCCTTGGCCCCACTCCCGGAGAACCCCTCCCCCTGGCGCTGGAGATGCGGGGTGGGTGAGCCCTCGGCCCCGCCCCGGAGAACCCTTCACCCCAGCACTGGGACGTGGGGAGGGGGGGCCCCCGGCCCCACCCCCGGAGACACTCCCCCAGCACTGGGGACGCGGGGTAGGTGAGCCCTCGGCCCTGTCCCCAGAGAACCCCTCCCCCTGGCACTGGGGACATGGGGTGGGTGAGCCCTTGGCCCCGCACCCAGAGACCCCCTGGTGCTGGGGATGTGGGGCGGGAGAGCCCTGGGCCCTGCCCCCGAAGACCCCCCCGTGCTGGGGACGTGGGGCGGGTAAGCCCCTGGCACTGCCCCTGGAGACCCCCCTCCAGCGCTGGGGATGCAGGGCGGGAGAGCCCTGAGCTCCACCCTGGGAGATCCCCTGGTGCTGGGGACACAGGGTGGGTGAGCCCGTGACCCCATCCCCAGAGACCCCTGGTGCTGGGGACACAGGGTGGGTGAGCCCGTGACCCCATCCCCAGGGACTCCTGGTGATGGGGATGCAGGGCAGGCGAGCCCTTGGCCCCGATCCTGGAGAACCCCTGTCCCCTGGTGCTGAAGACACAGGGTGGGTGAGCCCTTGGCCCTGCCCCAGGAGAACCCCTTACCCCAGCACTGGGGACATGGGGAGGTGGGAGCCCCTGGCCCCACCCCATAGTACCCCAGTGCTGAGGTCAGGGGGTGGTGAGCCACGACCCTGCACAGGAGGGACCACAGACAAAGAGAGAAAACCTCAGATGAGTGAAGAAGACGAACTAACTGGGGGAGACGGGAGGAAAGTTGAGGAAAACAAACTGGAGCACAGGATGGACTTACACAAAGATATCAAAGTCAACTACTATGCTGAAAACGGGAAGGAAGGAGGGGGGAGGCGGAGGGTGGGAGTTGGGGAGGGCTGATTGACTGATGAGTGCATGTATACATCAACCACCCTGAAATCCTTCAAGATGTATGTTTGCAATGCACTAATAAAAAAAACATAATTACATGTGAATATTGGTTGGTTAGTTGTGACAAATTTGTCATAGTAATTTAAGACAGTAGTAATAGGGGAAATCTCTCTCCCTTTATAGTTTCTTATTCTGGAGGTAGATAGTTGCTACTAGGTGAGCCTTAAAGGTGAATATCTTTACTGAATGGTTATCTCACTTGCTCAGTATAATGTCCATTTCCAGGCCCAATTCTTGGTCTCCTTCAGTGATTGGGACCCTTGCCCGGTGTCTCTCACTACCTGTGCAAGCAACCAATGCCATTATTGTCCCTCTCACTGCAAGCGTGGGTTTCTGCGGTCTCCACTTGGGCTGTCCCTATGTCTCTCTCTGTCTACACCTATGGCAGGTGTCACCATCAGGGGGCCCCGAGATTGTGTCTTTGCCTACAGAAGCATCGGGTGTCGCTTTGCCCTGATTCTGTACAAACATGGAACTCCACGTTTTCCACAGAGGGGGCTGGTTTGGTCCAAATTTCCCCAGGTACCACAGCTGTATGTCCTGTGATGATCCCTGGGGATTCTATAAGGGCACTGTGACCCGCGGGCTGCAAGTCTGTCCCACCCAAATGTCGCCAGGGACTGTCTGCTTATCCACGCGTCTACTGCATCCCACAGCAGACCCCACTCCCACCTCCGCCGGGGCAATCTGCGCCGTCTCAAACCCCATGAGTCCCTGTGGCCACGCTGGGTGGTCTCCCCCTGGGGCGGCTCGTTGACTTATGGTCTCGTTGAGCGCTGCTCTTAATCTCTGGGGTGGGGGCCTCAGTCGTTGCTGCAGGTTCTGGTCAGGCCTCCGGGCCCTAGGGACTCTGCCACGTGTGGATCGAACTGCTGCTTGCTTTTGTCGCTGATGCTCTGCAGTGCTGGTTTTAGAAGAGCTCCCTGGCTTCTTTGTTGGTGGCCTGCAGAAGCCTCAATGCCGATAGCCGTCGGCACTATCTGACCAAGATGGCGCTGCTGCCACTTCTGCCGATGCAGCAGTTTGGGTCTGTGTTGCGCGTGGAGCGAGTTGCTGCTCGCCTTCACTGCTGCTATTCTGCAGCTGCTGGGTTCACTGGCGGGTCGCTGGCGTCTCCGTTAGTCTTGTGTAGAAGCCACAACGCTGGTAGCTGCCGGTAAAGTCCTGCCAAGATGGCGCCGCTGCAGCCGCCGCCGTTTGGTCTCTTTTGAGTGTGGAGCGAGCCGCTGCTTGCTTTCGTCTCCACTGATCTGCAGTTGAATTTACAACAGGTCTCTGGCTTCTCTGCTGCGGCGTGTGGAAGCCACAATTCCGGTAGTGGCCGGCACGGTCCGGCCAAGATGGCGCCGCCGCCATCCCTTAGGTAAGGCGCTTGGAGCTTTTTACTTTCCTCTGTTTTGTCTTCTGGCTTTGATTCCGTTGCATTTCAAACTTTTTGTTGTTTACTTCAAGTTTTTGTTGCTTTTCTTCTCCTGTCGAGAAGTTGCTTTCACGGCGATTGAGATCCAAGTCTCAGAGAGATCATAGCGTGGTGTCTCCTTAGGTCGCCATCTTGGATCCCTCCCAACCAGAGGGTTCTAAGTGCTAAATCTATGTAGCAGAAAGTCAATAATGTCTAAAATTAATAAATGAAGAAACAGCTAAAAATAGAGGAAAATAATTGCCTTTGGGGAATAGACTGGAAATAGACCAGGTGAGAGTGTTTTTCATTATAATCCTTACAGTACTATTAGACTTTTTTTTTTTTTTGGTGCTAGGGGTTGAACCCAGGGCCTTGCACATGTTAAGCATGTATTCTACAACTGAGCCATATTAGACTTTTTAGTTTATATTACATTGCCTATATATTTGATAATAAAAAACCACTAATACCACCTCCATTTGATTCCAAGTTAATCTGGTCAAATCTGAAGGCAATCAGTGTATACACCCTGGATGTAAGTCTGAAGGGCTAGTGATATTTGTAATGAGAACTCACTCCACCATTAGTGACCATGACTCAGTGAAGCCCTGAGAATTCAGTATCTGGCAGTGGTTCTGAGTTTCTCCACTAATCCAATCCCATGAAATCATAAAAACATACAACTGTAAGATGGGCTCCTATGGTTCAATTTCTCCCTAGGCTTTCTCCCAGATTCCTATCCTAGCTGCTTTGCCTAATATGAATGTCCTGGCATGCAAATTCAGTTATGCTCTAGATAGAAATGCTCAAGTCATCAGGCAGCCAGAGTCTGAGTGGCTCATGCATGCTGTGGAGGTGTGCTAAGCCCACACTGGTTTGGAGTGAGTGAAGTCCCTTCTGCCTCACATGGGCACAACAGTCCCTGGCATGTTTGAGTCTAGAGCCCCAAGCCCTGCAATAATAGTTCAATGTAGACTGGTATACTGGCTCACCTCCCTGATGAGAACCTGTGCACAATGATGAAAATCTCTTCCCCTGGAATGACAATTTCCCTGCAAAATGCTTCCCTCCCAAAGAAGCACATCTATGTTCTGTGTTGAAAGTTCTACATTAGGGGGGGAGGCGGGGGGGAGGGACACCAAGAGCTGTGTGCATGTATGTTAACACCAAACTGATACTCATTGTGATGTGAGACTACAATGCACCAATAAAAACATAAAAAAAGAAAGTTCTACATTAATTTACTAAATTTTAAGGATTAGAAGGGTGGGTTTTATTCCCTTGCTTTACCCCATCCAGATTCCTTAGTATGCTAGACAAATTCCAGAGTGAATTTATAAGGAGACATCAGTGGAGAGAAAACCTTTATTTGCATAATAACAAACATGAGTGAAATAAAAAGAGGCATATGAGAACCAGATTAAGGGGAAAGAATCTTGGTGGAATAAGAGAAGGAATTGGGGAGAAAGAGTAGAGGCATTCTCATAGCCACAAACATGCTTGACTGTTGGCGTCTGGACTCTGCTCTCTCCTCACGATCCCTTTGGACTTCTTTCCTTGGCTCATAGTCTCACTGCTGGCCTCTTCCTTGTTTCATAGTCTCAAAGTGTTCCTTCCCCCAAGCCCAATGGAGAAATCCTGCTTTGTACTCAGTTGTGCTTGGCAGCAACTTCTCAGAAGCTGTTACTTGGGTTTTTTTGCAGTTCTTAGTGATTTTAACACCCCCTTGGACTGTTAGGAGTGGCCCTTCCTGCCACCAGGTTTTTCTAATAAGGAAGGTCCTGGCCAGTCAGTCCAAGAAGGGCCTGAATTCTCTTCCAGGCTGGTGTCTCTGCAGAAATGCTCCCTAGGAATGGAAGGTGCTGCTGCAGCAGGGGATATCACTTGAGTTTTCAGGTATGTAGTCTGTGGTGAAAAAAAGGTGGGAAAGAAAATGCAACTCTGTTTCTTCCAGGTGCAGGTCCCTGAGCCCCTCCCTATCCACTTTCCTTCCAAAGCAAAGGATCCACTAAACGTCCCCCACTGGTGGCATGCCCTCCTCCATTCCCAGGCACCGTGAGTCCCCCAACCCCACCCCAATTCTTAGACCAGACCATCCCACTAGGCCCACCTGTGGCTGAAGCAGAAAGTGAACACTTCTCACACTCCCATTTCTTGCTGCTGGATCTAAGAGAGGAGCAGTCCCTATGGGTTCCGTGGGACCCACATGTAGCACACAGAATGAGGCACCACTTCCTATGGGAAGAACCAAGGAGGGATCTTGGGACAAACAGAACGCTAACTGCCACTCTGGGATGTTTGCTACTGGGCCATGCTGAGGCTGCCCAGGCATTTTTCACTATACATTTTACCCATTACAAATGAGTGGCTTAGATAGGCTGAGTGCTGATCCCAGGAGCCTGTGGGCAGGCACAACCCCTCACAAGGTAGATTTGGAAAGGGATTGGCCCTGAATGTCTTTCCACTGGGCACAAGGAGAAGCAGACCTGCAGAGGAGACCTGACCACTTGTAAATGAATGGGTCAGGGGCTGGTCAAGAATGGGGCTCAGCTATTTTGTTCACCCTGAGGTCTGTAGATAAGAGTGAACTTCTTGCTCTAATAACAAGGTCTAACTCTAAGATGTCACTGAGAAGAACTCTTTATAGCCAGGGCTTTTTCCTACCCTTCATCCTCAAAGCTGTCTCTGCCCTGTTCATACAGACAGATGGGGGCATCACAATGCTGATAGCGCTGATACAACTCTGAGAAAGCCCCCGGCTCGAGTTCCCAGGCAGCATCTCTGCAGAGGGAGAAGAAATAGTGAGGAAAGGACACATAATTAACTGGTGAAGTCTTTGCCCACAAAGGAGAAACAAAGAAGACCCCAAGCTAAGTATAGCAAGAGTTCAGCAAGCTGCCGGAATAAGGCTGGGCCAATGGCCTGGCTGTGGAAGAACACTGAAGCAGGGGAACATGGGGCTCCCTAGTTCTACCCTAGAATTCAAGAACCCCCCACCCAGGGTATTCTGATCCCCAAAGTGTCATTTTCAGAAACATGCCTCCCACTCATTTTTCCCCTCCCTCCTAATTGAAAAGCACCTCCTTACCCCCTATCCTCTTCACTGTACATCAGGGCCTCATTCTCCAAACTATCCTCTTATACTTGCCTCCTCTCTGGAAATCTAGGCAACCCATTCCCTGGTTCAATTCCTGCTTTAGAGTTTCCACTACCTGTCTGGTATGTGAATTCCCATTCTTAGCATTTCTTGAGGAAATTCTTCTCGATTGTTACACTGGGGACATTTGAAGAAATGCTTTGCTGATGTGTGGGCATATTTCTGTAAGAGAACATAGAATAGCTTTGTTTGTAAAACCACTCTGACCACCTTCTTTCTACTTCCACCCTCACTCCATGGGGGTATAGGAAAAGGAGTTTGGGTGGGCTAGGGTGAGGAGGGCTGAAAATCCAGGTGCTGGGCCTGGAACCAACATACTTTCAAGAGAGTTCCGAGGAGTGCCTCAGCCATCATCTCTGGCTATGGGGCTTTGCAGTGCTAAGTAGGGGCCAGGTATCTGGATATGTTCCCTTTTCTTTTTTTTTTTTTTTTTTTTTTTTTTGCGGTACCGGGGATTGAACGCAGGGGCGTTCTACCTCCGCGCTACGCCCCCGGCCCTATTTTTTATGCTTTATTTTGAAACCGGGTCTCACGAAGTTGTGGAGGGCCTCACTAAGTAGAGAGAGAGAGAGAGAGAGAGAGAGAGAGAGAGAGCAAGAGCTGAGGCTGGCCGCAAACCCGGATCCTCCGGTCTCCGCCTCCCAAAGTACTGGGATTACAAGCGTGCGCCACCACGCCCGGCAATATGTTCCCTTTTCTTTCATCCCAATAGTGAGGCTGATTTGAGTCTCCTTGGCTCATTCTGGGATGACCCCATTTGCTCTAGCACTCCTAAAGATTTTGCTCAGTCTAAATCTTACGAATGAGGTCATATCTGCCAAAGATGACCAGATACTGGGCTAATTTTCCTCTCACTGACAGGAAGCAGTACTGCATATAGCCCTCCAGCATGGAATACTTAAGCTTAGATGTGCCTGAGTGTTCCCAGGGTGTGCTAGTTCTAGGCAGAGAACTAGGATAATTATGGAACCCCCCCCACTTCCCCAAGGCAGAGAAAGCCCTACCTGAATGCACTTGCGGTGGTAGATAGCTTGACTACAACATGGGCTCTGGATGTTCTCGACACTTGTTTGGGATAAGTCTTCACAACACAAGACACAGCTTTCCTCCCCCACATTACCCTGTTGGATGTCCTGTGTTGGGCGATGTTTTCCACAAAAAGATCTGTGGCAGGGTAAACAGACTTGATTTCTGACTTGTCACTGATGCAGATTCCCAGATGCCTGGCCTAGGAAGGCCAACCAGCCATCCAGCCCAATGCTGAAATTCCACACTCATGGGGAGGAGGAGAAGCAGGGTGGAGAACAGCTACATAGCTGCTCTCCCACTGAGCAAAGCTCTCAGGACTATCTTCATAGCCTGTTTCCTAAAATCCCCACTTAGTTTGGAACAGCTGTCTAAGAACCCCAGATGTTTGTAATTTAAACAGGGGATGGGAAGCAAGAAAAAAAAAAACCTGTGAAATCTCCAAGTCAAGACATTGTTTCCCATTACTGAAAGGAGAAACAGATTCACTGGTGAATCCAAACAGGCCTGTGAGAACTGGATTCTGATTTCATTATAGAAGCTAAATAGCAAGTTGCAAAAGGGCAGCCTGAATTTTTCCCTTCCTTACTCACTTGTACTCTCCAAAAAATTGTGAAAGGCAACCCCTTTCTTGGCCACAAGGCAGATGGAAGTTTCTGACACACTGATCCTTCTGGCAATTGATAGCAGCTCCCTTTTTTTTGCACACAAAGCAGATCTGCGAATGAGATTCCAGACAGTGCTCAGTGCCCCGAGAAAGACAGACTTGCTGAGGCACATCTTTCTGTGGAATGGAAGCAATGGCCATTTTTCCTCAGTGGTCCTGAAAACTCCAGGGTGTCCTAAAACTGGGTTTAGCAGCACTGAATTCTTTTTTGTTTTCTCAGGATGCTGCTCCCTCTCCTCACTTAGGACAGTGAATCCCAGAGGAGAGCGGGACTTAAGAGAAGGACCAGGGGATGTAGCTCAGGGGTACGGTAAATGCTTAGCATGTGCAAGACCCTGAGTTTAATCTCATAATTTAAAAATAAAGCCAGGCGCAGTGGCGCATGCTTGTAATCCCAGTACTTGAGAGGCTGAGACAGGAGGATCACAGGTTTGAGGACAGCCTCAGCAAATAGTGAGACTTTCATCAACCTAGTGAGAGCCTGTTTCAAAATAAAAATAAAATAGGGCTGGGGATGTAGCTCAGAGGTAGAATGCCCCTGCAGTTTGGAAATCCATGAGTCCTTTGAGTTCTAAACTAGCAACTAGGGAAAGAACAGAAACAGAGATTCTGAGAAAGGTCTGAGAAGAGGCCTATTTCAAGGTCCCCATGTCAGGGGATTCTAACCTTCCTAGAAGCCCGGGCTGCCTCCTTTTTGATGTCTTCAGGCAGGAATCCATGGAAACCTCTGTTCAATTGGCCCCTTTGAGGCAGCTTGCTAGATAGGATCTAAGGGAGCAGCAGAATCAGGCTATTAACATTGATGATCAGTAAAATAGTGCAGTGGAGTGGAGATGACAGAGTAAGAGAGCTAAGAAATAGTTTGGTGGAATACATATAAAGCATATATATATTACATATAAAGCATATATATATATGCACTTATAGGGCAATTTATTTATTTAACAAAGGTTTAAGTCACACTATGTGTTAAGTACTCTCAGCACTTTTAAAATGATATCTCATTGGACATCCTAACATCTTCCGTTCTATAGGAGAGAAGTGACTTTCTCAAGGCCACAGAGCTCCAGAACTACTCTTTCCCATGCTATGCTGCCTTTCATTTACTGGGATCTGCTGTTACTATATAATGCTGAGCACTTCAGGGAAACACACACTCACCATTTTATGCTCACCAAAGCCCTATGATACAGATGTTATTGTGACCCTTATCTTATAGATAAGGCCAATGAGGTACTACAGTGTGGAAGTGATATGGCTTGGGGTCACACAGTGAGGAGGAGCAGAGATGTCATTCACACCTGTGCCCATAGAACCTACACTCTTACCCCTCCTGCTGTACTGCTCCTTCAGGACAGAATGAATACTCTTCTCAGAGGACTACAGGAAGGTAAACAGGATTTTAAAATCTCCAGTCGGGCGTGGTGGTGCACGTTTGTAAGCCCAGGACTTTGGGAGGCGGAGACCGGAGGATCCGGGTTTGCAGCCAGCCTTAGCTCTCTCGCTCTCGCTCTCTCTCTCTCTCTCTCTCTCCTTGGTGAGGCCCTCCGTAACTTCGTGAGACCCGGTTTCAAAAAAAGTATGAAAAATAGGGCCGGGGGTGTAGCGCGGAGGTAGAACGCCCGTGTTCAATCCTCGGTGCCGCAAAAAAAAAAAAAAATCTCCTGACTACAGTCATTCTGCATTGTTGGGGAAGAGAATCACACTTTTAAAAACACATTTTGAGCCAGGCGTGGTGGCACACGCTTGTAATCACAGTACTTGGGAGGCGGAGACAGGAGGATCCGGGTTCTCGTCCAGCCTCAGCTACTTAGTGAGGCCTCCGCAACTTCGTGAGACCCAGTTTCAAAAGAAAGGATAAAAAAATAGGGCCGGGGGTGTAGCTCGGAGGTAGAATGCCCCTGGGTTCAATCCCTGGCACCACAAACACACACACACACACACACACACACACACACACACATTTTGAAAGGCCTTTTGTTTCTGAAAAGCTTCTAAAGCAGAGTCTGAAATGGGAAATCAAGGAAAAAGAAGTTATACTGCTCTACTACATACACTGGGAGAATGTCAGCCCCTTGCCCCAAGAATCTTCCAAAACTATTGGGAAGGGTACTAGACTATGAAATGTGTAATAGGGGCTCAAATTATCTTAACACTATAAAAAAGGTTACCCTACCATGTTAGATGACTTGAGGGCACTTGGATTACAGCTGTATGTTCCAAATTATGCTTAAAATGTGTGTGTGTGTGCACTCGTATGTATTTAACACTAATTATCTCAGGGATTTAGCATATTATAAGTGATTGCTATTTTGTGTGTGTGTGTGTGTGGTGGGTGTGCTGAGGATTGAACCCAGGGGCATTCTACCTCCAAGCTACACCCCCAGCCCTTTTTATTTTTTATTTGGAAACAGGGTCTCGCTAAATTGCCGAGAGCCTCGCTAAGTTGAGGCTGGCTTTGAACCTGTGATTCTCCTATCTCAGCCTCCCAAATACTGGGATTACAGGCATACACCACCACACCCAGCTTTAATTTCTATTATTTATATTTTAAAGTATTATTCACATTTCTATGAGCATGTGTTATTGCTGTGAACAAAAAATCAATAGATAATCATAAACAAAAATTATCCTTTAAACAATCTAAATGTCCTTTAATAGGGATTTGTTTTAATGCTTTTTTTGGTACACCCTTACCATGAAATGCCAAACAGATATTAAAAAGACAAAACTAGCTGGGTGTGGTGGTGCATGCCTGTAATCCCAGTACTTGGGAGGCTGAGACAGGAAGATTGCAGGTTCGAGGACAGCCTCAGCATGTAGTGAGACTCATCAACATAGTGAGACCCTGTTTCAAACCTAACATAAAATAGGGCTGGGGGTGAAGCTCGGAGGTAGAATGTCCCTGGGCTCAATCCCCAGTACCATATACACACAAAAAAGAACAAAACATAAACAAAAATCATAAACAATCTAAATGTCCTTTAATAGGGATTTAATACTTTTTTTTGGTACACCCTTACCATGAAATAGCAAATAGATATTAAAAAGACAAAACTAAGCCGGGTGTGGTGGAACACTTGTAATCCCAGTACTTGGAAGGCTGAGACAGGAGGATCGCAGGTTCGCAGCCAGCCTCAGCTACTTAGGCTCTCCGCAACTTAGTGAGACCCTGTTTCAAAATAAAGTATGAAAAATAGGGCTGGGGGTGTAGCTCAGAGGTAGAATGTCCCTAGGTTCAATTCCCAGTACCCCCCCCCAAAAAAGACAAAATTAGCCGGGAGTGGTGGTGCATGGTTGTAATCCCAGTACTTGAGACAGGAAGATCGCAGGTTCAAGGACAGCCTCAACAAGTAGTGAGACTCTCATCAACCTAGTGAGACTCTGTTTCAAAATAAAATAAAATAGGGCTGAGGGTGTAGCTCAGAGGTAGAATGCCCCGAGTTCAAACCCCAGTGCCAAAAAAAAAAAGACAAACTAGAGTCGGGCATGGTGGCACACACTTATAATCCCAGTACTTGGGAGGCTGAGACAGGAGGATCGCAGGTTCATAGCCAGCCTCAGCAACTTTGTGAGACCCTGTTTCAAAATAAAAAGAATAAAATAGGGCCAGGGGTATAGCTCAGAGGTAGAATGCCCCTGGGTTCCAACCCCAGTAGAAACACACACACACACAAACTACATCTGTATGTCTTATAAGGAAAGATCTCCAAAATAACTGAAATTAAAAAAGCTCAAAGATATAAAACATTGTATAGTGTTCAGTATGTTTATTTTTGTTAAAAATGTACGTACTTAGCTAGGCATGGTAGTGCATACCTGTAATCCCAGTACTTGAGAGGCTGAGACAGGAGGATTACAGGTTTTGAGACCAGCCTCAGCAATATAGTGAGACCGTTTCAAAATAAAAAATAAAAAAAATAGGGCTTGGGGTGTAGATCAGAGGTAGAATGTCCCTGGGTTCAATCCCCAGTACCAGTAAAAAAGAAAAGAAAAATGTATATGCTTGCTGGGTGCAGTGGTGCATGCCTATAATCCCAGTATTTGGGAGGCTAAAACAGGAAAATCCCAGGTTTGAGGCCAGCCTCAGCAACTTAGCAAGAACCTTAGCAACTTAGTGAGACCCTGTCTCAAAAAAATAAAAAGGGTGTAAATTTGGAGGTAGAATGCTCCTGGTTCAACCCCCAGTAACCACAAAAATAAATAAATGAATGAAAGTACACAAATCATAGTCTGCATCTGTCAGGCTCCTTGTAATGCAGTAAGAATTTACCCACTACACTGCTGGGTATGGTGGTACACACCTGTAATCCCAGCTACTCAGGAGGCTAAAGCAGGAGGAACATTATTTTGAGGCCAGCCTGGGAAACTGAGTGAGACCCTGTCTCAAAATAAAAAGAAACAAGAAGAATAGCTGGGCATGGTGGCACATGCCTATAATCCTAGTACATAGGAGGCTAAGACAAGAGGACTGCAAGTTCAAGGCCAGCCTCAACAACTTAGTGAGAACCTTAGCAACTTAGTGAGACCCTGTCTCAAAGAATGAAAATGGCTGGGAGTGTAGTTTGGAGGTAGAATGCTCCTGGTTCAATCCCTGGGCTGGGAGTGGGGGGTGGGAGGGTAAATATATACTTGTAAATGCATCAAAATCAACCAAGCCCTGACATCTGGCAGGAAAATCACAGATCAATCTTTCTCATGAGCATAGATGTACAAATCAAACAAAATATCAGCAAATTGAATCCAGCACCATATAAAAAGGATACTATATCACAACCAAGTAGGGTTTAGACCAGCAATGCAAGATTAGTTTAACATTAAAGAATCCAATTGATGTAACAAATTGCATTAACAAAATAAATAAGAAAAATCAAGGTCATCTCAACAGATACAGAAAAAGCATTTGACAAAATCCAATACACATTCATGATATCCTCAGCAAACAGGGAATAAAGGGGAACTTTAATCTGATAGAAAGCATCTATGAAAAAACCCTACAGCTAACAACATATTTTAATGGTGAAAAACTAGATTCTGTCCCCTCACAATGGGAACAAGACATGGATAACTATTCACACCATCTCTATTGAACAGTGGGTTGAAGGTTCTAGCCAGTACAATAAGGCAAAAAGAATAAATAAAAGACAAAGATTGGGAAAGAAAAAGTAGAACTGTTTTTATTCACATGATACGAATTTGTACACAGGGAATCCTAAGTTATTTACAACATAATAAAGAAGTAAAAAATAATTACATAACTAATAAGTGAATTTAACAAGATTGTAGGATACAAAGTCAAAATACAAAAATAAGTTGCATTTCTAAATGCCAATAACAAACTTGAAAATAAAAATACCACTTACTATAGCATAACCACAAAATATTTAGAAATACATTTAACAAAAGACTTCTTAACTAAAACTATAAAACATTGCTGAGATATATTTTAAGACCCAAATAAATGGAGAAATATGTCTATGGATTATTTGTCAATTCTTCCCAAATTTACCTATAAATTCAATGCAATTCCAATTATAATCCCAGCAGGCCATTTTTTTTGTTTTTTACAGAAAATTTGATAAACAATATAAAATTCATAAGGAAAAGGAAAGGACCTGCTAGCCAAAACAATCTTGGAAAAGACTGCAAAACTTATAATATTTAATTTCAAGACACTATAAAGCCACAATATTTAAGACAGTGTGGTACTGGTTTAAGGATAGACACATATAGATCAATGACATAATTAGGTCATTCAGATCCATATATCCATTGATCGATTGGTCAATTGATTTTGATAAAGGAACCTTGGTAATTAAGTGGTTAGGCAAAGATTTCCTAGGACACACAAAAGTACTAATCACAAAAGAAAAAATGGTAAACAAGACTTCATCAAAATTAAAAACTTGCTCTTCAAAAGTCACCATTAAGAAAATGAAAAAGAGCCGGGCGTGGTGGCGCACGCTTGTAATCCCAGTACTTTGGGAGGCGAAGACCGGAGGATCCGGGTTCGCAGCCAACCTCAGCGCGCATGCGCGCGCGATCTCTCACTCTCTCTCTCTCTCTCTCTCTCTCTACCTAGTGAGGCCCTCCGCAGCTTCGTGAGACCTGGTTTCAAAAATAAAGCATTAAAAAAAAAATAGGGCCAGGGGTGTAGCGCGGAGGTAGAACGCCCCTGCGTTCAATCCCCGGTACCGCAAAAAAAAAAAAAAAAAGAAAGAAAGAAAGAAAATGAAAAAGCAAGCCACAGACTAGGAGAAAATACAATACATATATCTGGAAAATAATTTGTATCCAAAATATATAAACAATTCTTACAACTCAATAATAAGACAAAACAACCCAATTTTTAAAATGGACAGATTCATCACAGAAAATATGTGAATGGCCAATTAGCATATGCAAAGAAGTTCAACATTTTTAGTCATCAGAAAAGTGCAAATTAAAACCACAATGAAATACCAATACACATCCAGTAGAATGGCTAAAATTAAGAAGAGTGACAATAACAAGTTTTTGCAAGAAAACACTCTCATAAATTGCTTGTGGGAATGTAAACTGGTACAACTGCTTTGGAAAATGACTTGGCAACTTCAAGTAAAGTTAAACATCTATTTAGAAAAACCAAACAATAATTCTACTCCTAGCTAGACATCTGCCTAAGAGAAGTGAAAACACATGCTCACAAAGAGGCTTATACATGAATGTTGATATAGCAGCTTTATTCACAATAGTCCCCAAGTAGAAACAATTCAAATGTCCACCAACAAGTTAAGAGATAAGCGAACTGTAAAATATTCATACAATAGAATAGTAGGCAATAAAAAGAACAAACTATGGATACATGCAACGTGGATTAATCTCTAAACACTGTGTTAGAAAAAAGCCAGATATGAAGAAGTATAAACTGTATAATTCAGTTTATTTGAAGTAAAAGCATAGGCAAAAATAATTTATATATAAGAACAGTGATTGCCAGCCATGGTGGTGCACACTTATAATCCCAGTTCTTGAGAGGCTGAAACAGGATGATTGCAGGTTCACAGCCAGCCTCAGCAACTTAGTGAGGCCTTCAGCAACTTTGTGAGACCCTGTTTCAAAATGAAAAATAAAGTAGGGCTGGGGGTGTAGCTCAGAGGTAGAATGCCTCTAGGTTCCATCCCCAATACCACACACACACACACACACACACACACACACACACATAAAAAAAAAAAAAACACTGTTTCAAAATGAAAAATAAAGTAGGGCTGGGGGTGTAGCTCAGAGGTAGAATGCCTCTAGGTTCTATCCCCAATACCACACACACACACACACACACACACACACACACATAAAAAAAAAAAGAACACTGATTATCTCTGGTGGGATTGTCTAGATAGAAATGATATTTATTTTGATTAGAATGGTGGTTCCAGGGGGATACACATTTATCAAAACTCATGAAACTGTCCACTTTAAAATGGCGTGTTTTGTAGTATGCAAATTATATCTAATAAAAAAAGAATAATGGGAAAAATAACTGAAAGGCGATTCCAAGAGTTGACAGAAATTGTCTCTGGCGGGGGGAGGGGGGAGAAAGATTGGGACTACAGTATTGGGAAGAGGCTTTTAATTATACATACCTTATAATGTCAAGATTTTATGCCAGGTATGTATATATACATTTTAGATTTTAAAAGAGAAAAGCTATTAAGAAAAGCAAACAGAGCTATAAATCTGACACTGGATGCAAAACAGTCTATAGCAAAAGCCATGACATTCAAAGTAAAAGAAGCCTTATACTCACAAGACAGAAATAATGCACACTGAGGTTGTCTTTCTGAAGAAATTCTCCTAATTTTTCGGGATCCCCAGGTTCTCGAAGGCATAGCCGGCAAACTGGAAAAGTGAACATTAAGAATTATAGGCTTGGCTCAAAACCATTAAGCATGGAAGAGGAGTGAGAACTTAACCATCAAAGTACAGGAAGGAGTACGGATGCCTTTTGCCTTATGAAGGGGTTAAATCCAGATAAACCTTTCATAAGTTGAAATATAGGTCTGGGTGTGGTGGTGCACACCTATAATCCCAGTACTTGGGAGGCTGAAACAGGAGGATTTCAGGTTCGAGGACAGCCTCATCAAGTAATAAGATTCTCATCAACCTAGTGAGACCCTGTCTCAAAATAAAAAATAGGGCTGGAGGTGTAGCTTGGAGGTAGAATGCTCCCGGGTTCCATCTCCAGTACCACACACACAAAAAACGTTGAAATATAGTCAGTCAAAAATGTATTTAAGCCGGGTGTGGTGGCGCATACTTGTAATCCCAATACCTGGGAGGCTGAGACAGGAGGATTGCAGGTTCATGGCCAGCTTCAGCAACCTCGTGAGGCCCCCCACAACTTAGTGAGACCCTGTTTCAAAATAAAAAATAAAATCAGGCTGGGGGTGTAGCTCAGAGGTAGAATGCCCCTAAGTTGAATCCTCAGTACCACACACACACACAAAAATCTATTTAATACACCTAACCTACCAAACATCATAGCTTAACAACAGAGCACACTGTACAGCATTGGTAGTTTCCCTTCATGATTGTGTGGCTGACTGGGAGCTGCAGCTTGTTGCCACTGTCCAGTATTACAAGAGAATAACATACTACATATCGCTAGCTTGGGAAAAGATCAAAATTCAAAATTTGAAGTAGTTTCTACTATGAATGCATATCACTTTTGCACCACTGTAAAGTCAAAAAATTCTCAGTCAAACCCCTGTAAGTCAGGGGCCACTGTATTGAGAAGAGGGCCATTTTGGCAAGAAGGAAGGTTAGGATGAGATCTTATTTGTTATCAGTTAGGACTTGATATAATTTTGATCACACTGAAATAACTGGCTGCAACTATTCATTTCACATTTTTGGTCTCAAGTGGCTTTAATTAACTTGTTTCTTGAAATTTAGACATGAAATTTATTATTTTTGTATGGCACTGGGGATTGAGCCCAGGGGCATTCTATCTCCGAGCTACACCCCCAGCCCTATTTTTATGTTTAGTTTGAAACAGGATCTCACTAGGTTGGTGAGAGTCTCACTACTTGCTGAGTCTGTCCTCAAACCTGCGATCCTCCTGTCTCAGCCTCTCAAGTACTGGGATTACAAGCGTGCGCCACCACGCCCAGCTTTAATTTTAAAACTTTTAAATTTCATGTCTAGCTGGGCGTGGTGGCACACGCTTGTAATCCCAGTACTTGGGAGGCTGAGACAGGAGGATCGCAGGTTCACGGCCAGCCTCAGCAACTTAGTGTGGCTGTCAGCAATTTAGTGAGACCCTGTTTCAAAATAAAAAAATAAAATTGGGCTGGGGATGTAGCTCAGAGGTAGAATGCCCCTGAGTTCAATACCCAGTACCACAAAAAAAGAAAAAAAATTAAAATTACAGACCCTGAGTTCTTTAGGATCTTAGAGAAGCTAGGAAGGAAGTGGGATTAACAGTGAGAAAAGCAACTTTACTGCCCACACAGATGGCCTTCTTTGCTGGGGTCTGGAGACAGCAGCTGAACACAACCTCCTCTTTCTTACCAGGCCCTGAAGACGGCTTCCTCTGGGTTACCTTCCTAGTCCTGGCAGATTTTCTATATAAGAGAACGAAAAAGTACAAAGTGGTCTTTGAGGACCCTGTTGACAACCTATGTAACATTTCCCTTAAAATGTTATTCACACATCTGATGAAGGACCAAAACATCTAAAGGTTAAAATACCAGCTCTTTTCATTATATATGTGTGTGTGTGTATATATATATATATATATATATATATATATGTATATAGTGGTACTGGGGATTGAACCCAGGGGCATTCTACCTCTGAGCTATACCCCAAGCCCAATTTTTTATTCTTTATTTTCAAACAGGGTCTCACTAAGTTGTGGAGGGCCTCACTAAGTAGCTGAGGCTGACTGCGAACCCAGATTCTCCGGTCTCAGCCTCCCAAGTACTGGGATTACAAGCGTGCACTACCATACCCGGCTATTTTATATTTTTTGAAAGCACAAAATATACCCACTAAATTATCTGAGGGTTGGGACCAAACTGTAACATCTTTCTGATCCCAATGCCTGTATTGCTTGTGTTGACTAAATACAAGAGTAAAACCTCTTTTACTGTTTCTCCTGCCAACTACTCTGAATCTCAGCTGTACCACCTTCGCAAAGCACGTTAAAGTGATACCAAAGTTGACTGAGCATTTCCCATTGCTAGGCACTAATTTTGGTATTTTACCATGTATTAGCTCAATGAATCTACAGGATAATCTAAAAAATGGGTTTAAGCTGGAGTTATAGCTCAGTGGTAGTGCACTTGCCTAACAAGTGCAAGACCCTGGGATGATTCCCCAGCCACCCCCACACATAATGTGGATGCTATTATTATGCATATCTTCTAGATTAGTAACTGAGGCACAAGGAAATTGTTTGTCCCAGGTCATACAGTTAGCAAGTAGCAGAATCAGGATATGAATTTAGGTAGTAAAGTTCCAGAGCCAACACTTTGCTACTAGGGACAGCACTGGGAAGACAGAAAAGGGCAGCTTCCAGGGACCATTGGTGTGTGCTTTCACACTGCCCAAACCTAGCCCTCTAACCAGGCCAAAAAGAGCAAAAAAGTACAACATATACTACTGGCCACTGGACAACTTCTCTCAACTCTCAGGTCTCCTATTCTACCTCAATCTTAGGTGTTCCTTCTTCTTTACTTTTATAGTCTTCATTCGCTGCTGCCTCTCTCTCCTGTCTTTAATTCTTCTATAATATGAGGACAATACAGGCTCTTCCAGCTATAAATATAAACAAGACTTGGTCAGCAATTTAGTTCTACATTTGATTATCAAGTTCCACAGGATCAAGGCAACAATGCATTTCATCTCCCAACCCATGGGATGGAATAAAAGGGATGCACCCAGTATCAATGCTAGTAACAGTCAATAGTTATTATGTCAAGAATTGTTTTGGGGGCCGGGCGTGGTGATGCACGCTTGTAATCCCAGTACTTTGGGAGGCGGAGACCGGAGGATCTGGATTCGCAGCCAGCCTCAGCTGTCTCTCTCTCCCTTTCTCTCTCTCTACTTAGTGAGGCCCTCCACAACTTCGTGAGACCCGGTTTCAAAATAAAAAGTATAAAAAATAGGGCCGGGGGTGTAGCACGGAGGTAGAACGCCCCTGGGTTCAATCCCCGGCACCGCAAAAAAAAAAAAGAATTGTTTTGGGCACTTTATATGTGTTAACACTCAAAATCCCCATGCATTAGGTACCATTATTATCTCCATTTTTAAGATGGGGAGACTGAGGCACAATGAAGTAAATATCTTACCCAAGGCCAGAGTTAGTGACAGAGGTTGGGATTTGAACCCAAGAAGCCTTGGCTCCAGAGGCCAACATGTTATACTGCTATCACACAGCAGTGTGAGAACTTGGAACCATTGCTTGACTTAGTAAACTGGTAGTTTCTTTGTGTCTACTAAATGCATTGACATAGAACTCAGGAAAAAAGGGACCTTTTGCATCCAAGTGTGGGTGCTTTAATTCTACCCACTAAACGCTAGATAAGGTAGCTCTTTCCCAGGAGACAGTGAGATTTTTGGCTACCTAAAAGCAGTAATCAATAAATCCCTCTAATGAGAAACAAGAAATAACACTGACAAGTCACCCCTTTAGCTCTTATCACTACTTTTTATCAGGCTTAAATGGCCACTGAGGTTTGGCCTGCCCTCAACCTTTGTCTAGATCTAAGCCAAGAAAAATACTCAAAAGAGGACATCTTGACCCTCCTCCTGCCACCACTGTCAGAAGATTACAAAGTTACAGTTTTCACTGGTCATGGGTAAATCCCTGAAAGGGAGACAAATCAAATCCACCCCTAGGAGGGAAGGGCTGTGTCTAGTGGTGGTGGTGGGGTAGAGGACAGCATTTCTTAGAAGGAGAGCTGGGTGCATTAGGTCACTCCAGATACATACACTCCAGTACCCACAGTTTCAGATCAAGGCTGGGCACGAATCTCTTCAGGGACTTTCAACTATTCTGCATGAATACCACTACTAAGCCAGTTAACCGCTCAAAAAACCAAGGCTAGCCTGCCCGCCCTCTTCTAACCTATGAACTGCATTTGCAAAAGGTGACATTCGTTGCCTTCTTAACCAAACGCCTGGTCAGGCTGGAAAAGGAGAGAGAAGGGCCCGCTAGTTTCTGTTCCCCTAAGGGACCCACTGTAGTTGACTACTGGGTAGTTCCCAGTTGTTGGGGCTATCCCGACCATCTAGCAATAGAAATAAACCTTGAAACGTCAGTTCTTTGCATCTCTGGACCACGACGTTCCTTGGGTAGGATTCTGTGCACACTGGTAGTTATAAGACGCAATAATCTTCAAAATATTAGAGGAAGGCCGTGGCGCATGCAGGCTCCAACAAGCTGCTCAGTCAGTCCGTGATTTCCTAACCCAGCAGATGCTCCCTTGAAACGCTTACCAAGTTGTTTCACTGTAAAAATGCTGGGTAAATGCTTGCTGAGAAAATTAAAAAATAAATTAACGTGTTCGGCCCCGCCGCAAGAACAAACAATGATTTATTTGGAAAATACGTGTCGGTGGGGCCACAACCGTCCCCCGGAGTTAACAGCCGGAGAAGGGGTTCAAGGAGCATCCCGCGGGTGCCAGACGAGGCTCATGTCGCACCTGCCGGGCGGCTAATGCGGGGCCGGGCCGGAGGACACCTCCGCCGCTCGCTCCCGGCCGGGGCTGCCCACCCAGCGGTCGCTGGGGGCGCCGCTGTCCGGGAGCTTTATTCGTTGTCACAAGCCGTGATAGCTACCTCACGGGCGGCCGCCCCGCGAGGTGACTGCGTCGGCGAAGAGGGCGAGCGCGCAAACGGAGGACAGATCTCGCGGACTGGGGCCCACCGTTGGCAGAAGAGACCGCTGACGGCCGCGCGCTCGCCTTGCCCCGCGCCCCGCCTCGTCCCGCCCCGCGCATGCGCGCCCGCCCCTGAGCGCGTGTCCGCAGCTTCCGGCCGGGGGGCGAAAGACGAGCCCGGGGGCGGGGCCGTCGCGCAGTGGTGACGTCGTGTTGCCGGCGCGGGCGGGTGACGCGGCGGGGCCCGTTGTCTGTGTGTGGGGCTGAGGGGCCCCGGGGGCGGTGGGGGCTCCCGGAGGGGGCGGCGGTGGGTCAGAAGGGCCTGGACATGGCGCTGAGGGGCCGCCCCGCAGGAAGATGAATAAGGGCTGGCTGGAGCTGGAGAGCGATCCGGGTGAGGAGTGGGTTGGGGGCTGGGGAGGCCGGATGGATCTGGAACGCGCCTACTTGACCATCACCCCCTCCTTTTGTCGCCCCACCCAGGCCTCTTCACCCTCCTGGTGGAAGATTTCGGTAAGAGCCTCCCCTGCCCGCAGGACCCGCTTTGTGGGGGCCCATCCATGCACCCTCGCTGCAGAGCCAGGGGCTGCCCTTCCCGACACCTTTCCTTTCCTGATCACAGGTGTGAAAGGGGTGCAGGTGGAGGAGATCTATGACCTTCAGAGCAAGTGCCAGGGGTGAGTGACTGGGCCACCCCTTACACGCTGAGGGCTGGCGACGGGTGGGGAAGAAGGAGTGCCCCTCCAGGGAGGCAGTATCAGGAAACCCAAGTTGTAAAATGTCATAGGGAAGCATCCTTTCTCCCTGGGTGCCCTCCTAATCAAGCTATTTTTGTTTTATTTTGTTTTCTCCCAGTCTTCCCTCAGAGCTTCCCTTTAGGTAGAGCCTGCCTTTTCTCGTCTTGCAGCAGAAAGCCCCTTTGCAGTGGGAAGCCCCAGTCACACAGTGCCTTTTGAGCAATAGTGGAATTCATTTATTATGTGTCCATGTGTGCCTTGGCTTTAATCCCCACACAGAGGTCCTCTTGTATTGATTGGTTGGTGTGACAAGGCTCCTCGTAGGTGCCCCAAACTCAGAGTCTTGTCCTGGTGATCCTGCAGAATAGAGGTGTAGAAAGACTGCTACAGTGACTGAGCCAAGAAGTCTGCTTTCATTTCCTGGAAGAGACTGGCATGGATATATTCATATGTTTCCCTGGCTTTACTGGGGCTCAGTGCTTGGGGTCCACAAGTGAGAGTTAGTGCTTAGATTCCTCATCAAGATAGAGTTTTTGTTCTTGCCCTACTTTGTGTTCCTGCCTTGTTCTGTCCCTGAGCCATTGGTACCAGCAGAACTACAGACTTCATAAGGAGACTGGGTGGACTCTTGAAGCATCACAGCTAGAGGCTGATGTTTGACTCTGCCTGTGGCAGGCCTCTGGGATGTGAGGGCTCAGGGCCATGTTGGATATAGTTTTGGGATGAAGCCAAGGGAGAGTTGAGATCATGGCAAGAGCACCTGAGTGATGACACAGTGCAAAGGAATACAGGAAGAAAGAAGAGGTTGCTGATTGCTTTCTGCCCCTTATTTCCTTAGCCCTGTATATGGATTCATCTTCCTGTTCAAATGGATCGAGGAGCGCAGGTCTCGTCGCAAGGTCTCTACCTTGGTGGATGATACGTCTGTGATTGATGATGATATTGTGAATAACATGTTCTTTGCCCACCAGGTCTGCTGGGTTCTGTGCTTGGTTGGAGGGTGGGATGCTGCCATGTTTTTGCTTGGAAAGTGGAAGTAGGGAAGGTAGGAGGAGATAGGCAGATACCTAAGGTGGTAGTTATAGAAACCCCTTGGTAGAAGGAACCCAGCTCTTAATCATTAAAGGGACCATCTTTAGAGTAGAATGGTGTCTCATTCCACTCTCCATGTCCCCAGACACTTTGTGGGTATTGAGTTGCATGTTAAATGAACAAATGTTGGGTGAAGATAAGGGGAGCTGATGAGAGTTGTTGTCCAGTTGTGACTCCCTGTCTTCACCCCTATTTCCAACAATATGGGCTTGGGGGAGTTTGGGATAAAGGGTGCTGTGTATGGGTAACTATTCTTGGTTTCACAGCTGATCCCTAACTCTTGTGCCACTCATGCCTTGCTGAGCGTCCTCCTCAACTGCAGCAATGTGGACCTGGGACCCACCCTAAGTCGCATGAAGGATTTCACCAAAGGCTTCAGCCCTGAGGTAGGCTGCCATGCCTTAATCTTGGCTCACAGATGACTGGGCAGATCTGATCCCCAGGGCCATTGGTAATGCCACCATATGGTATGTGGTACTATTTCTCTTTCAAGTGATCATTAACATTACTGTTGATCCATAATTGTGTGAGGCAATTGATTTTAGGCCCAACTGTCAGGAAAGGAGACAGACTTGGGGAAGGAAGATATACTTTTTTTTCCCCTGCAATACTGGGGATTGAACCCAGGGCCAAACACATGCCTAGGCAAGAGCTCTAACACTGAGTTACATCCCTAGCCTAAGACTTTACTTAAGTGATACCATGTTAGAACCTTCTCTGTTGGTACTTTTTCTATCAGGCTGTGTTGCTCCCTAGTGTCCATTGATTACTGTGCAAGGCCTGTCCAGCCCATCTCTTTTTAGGGGCTACAGCTCTCTTTTCTGCTCCCACTTTCCCTTTAGAAAAGTTCATCTATGCCGCTTTGCATTCTTGGAATGCCTCCAGCCTGCTCTTTGAAGCTTTGCCCCCGGCCCAGGGTCCCACCTGAGAAGCTGTTCTGATGTGGCCTTATTTTTTTTTTTTTTTTACCTCTAGAGCAAAGGGTATGCAATTGGCAATGCCCCAGAGTTGGCCAAGGCACATAATAGCCATGCCAGGTATGTGGGGGCTGAGGTAGCCAGTGTGGGGGCGGGTTGGAGCAAGTGTCATTTGGTGGGGGGGCTTGACTTTGTTCTTTCCCAGGCCTGAGCCACGTCATCTCCCTGAGAAGCAGAATGGCCTTAGTGCAGTGCGGACCATGGAGGCGTTTCACTTTGTCAGCTATGTGCCTATCACAGGCCGGCTCTTTGAATTGGATGGGCTGAAAGTCTACCCCATTGACCATGGTAGGTACTGTAAGCTGGGGTCCTGTTAAATTTCTCTGCTAGCCAGGTGTGGTGGCGCACGCTTGTAATCCCAGAGAATCTGGGTTCGTGGCCAGCCTCAGCTACTTAGTGAGGTCCTCCGCAACTTAGTGAGACCCTGTTTCAAAATAAAGATCAAAAAATAGGGCTGGGGGTGTAGCTCAGAGGTAGATGTCCCTGGGTTCAATCCCCAGTGCCACAAAAAAAAAATTCTCTGCTTACCTCCTGGGTGTCTCCCAGTGGCCTAGGGTAGGGTGGTTACTGAGGACATCTAACTCTGGCCAGGGTTTCACCCTGCACTGCATTGCCTGACTAGGTCATGATTCTCTGGCTCAACCACACTTCTCTGTTTTCCTTCCCATCCTTCCCATCCCTGGCCTGCCCAAACTCAGGAATTCCCACCTCCTGATTCCTTGTCTTGTACTCCTCTAGGGCCCTGGGGAGAGGATGAGGAGTGGACAGACAAGGCTCGGAGGGTTATCATGGAGCGTATTGGCCTCGCCACTGCAGGGTAAGGTCCCTGAGCCTGTCCTGCTCTATGCTTCTGGAGCTGTGTCCCCTTTTGGAGGGACAGAGAGAAGTCAAGTGATTTATAAGTTGCAAGGCCACATTGTGAATCTGACAAGATCAGCCTTAGATCTTGGGCCTCCAACTCCTTGTCTCATTTCCTATCTGGACTACCTGTGGCCTGCTCTGGGGGAGGGGCAAGCTTTGGTGGAGCCCTGGGTGGCCCAGGTGTGCTGGCTCACTTCCTGATGGGCCCCTCATACAGTTCACTGGAGGGCACCAACTCAGGTGCCTGGTGCATATGGCTAGCTGCTCCCTGCCTGTTTGGGTGGGGTCTATACCTATAGCTGCAGGTGTGACTGCAGGGAGCCCTGTCAGGATATTTGCCTCATCTTAATGGTGGGGCTAGGGTAGGAACTGCTCTCACAGCTGTGGCTGTGACTGCAGGGAGCCCTACCACGACATCCGCTTCAACCTGATGGCAGTGGTGCCTGACCGCAGGATCAAGTACGAGACCAGGCTGCATGTGCTGAAGGTGAACCGTCAGACAGTACTGGAGGCCCTGCAGCAGGTAGCTGCCTCTCCTGCCTGGCCTAGGCCCAACCCAACCCTCCCTGCTTTTCTCCCACTGCAGCATCTGTCTCTGACTCCCAGTCACACTCTCTTGTGGATCCGGGCTTTAGCTAACCACTCCTTTCCTTTGCTTCCTTGTGGGAAAGGTGGAACTGGGGGTGGGAAGGGAGAATTGCTTCTAAAAAGAGGCTGTGGTTTGGTTGTTTTATTTCCCTGTGAATGGCTAAAACCAAGGCCATTGTGCTATCTCTCAGCCCTTAGCTAAGGTGGAGACTTGACTCTTTTACCCTCCCTCCTCTAAGCCTTGGATTCTGTTTTCAGCTGATTAGAGTAACACAGCCAGAGCTGATCCAGACCCACAAGTCTCAAGAGTCACAGCTGCCTGAGGAGTCCAAGCCAGCCAGCAGCAAGTCCCCCCTCCGGCTGGAGGCAGGCAGGGCCCCAACAGTCTCTGAGGGCATCCACACAGGTACTGGGGGGGGACTTGGGGCCTCTCATGGGCCTTAGAGCCATCCCTCATAACTTGACATGGGAGGCCTAAGCAAAACAGGTCTTTTTCTATAGAGGTACTTGGGCAATGCTACAGAGGCTTCTACCAGAGGCCTGAGTGCCCAGTGCCTGCAGCTCTCTCCCCAAAGAGATTTCTCCAGAACACGGAGAGTAGTCCTTCCCTAAAAGGCATTTGTAAAGGGCTGTCATTCCCAGGCCCCTGAGCCCTCTAATGTACCCTCCCTTTCTTGTTTTCTCTAGAGGCCTCTTTCTTCCTGCTTCCTTCCTTTTTTTCATCTTATTATTCTCCTAGTCTTGCTGTAGGACCGTGATTTAGAGCTTCCTCCCATTCCGCCAACTGGCTCAGCTGTTCTTTTCTGGGAATGGAGGGGGAACTGGCAGTGTCACCGGATTGGGCAGACTTTGGACTTTTCTTGAGGATCTGACTGAAGGTCCTGCCTATACTCTTTTCCCCGTCTTAGATGGTGCAGAGGAGGTAGCTGGTCCATGCCCACAAGCTCTGACCCACAGTCCTCCCAGCAAACCCAAGCTGGTGGTGAAGCCTCCAGGAAGCAACCTCAATGGGGTTCCCCCCACCCCCACCCCCATTGTCCAGCGGCTGCCAGCCTTTCTAGACAATCACAACTATGCCAAGTCCCCCATGCAGGTAAGCAGGGAGCACCCTTGCAGGATTTCATCCAAGACTCTGAGAGGCCACAGTACCTGCTTCCCCGTATGGTTCCTTGGTGTTCACCTTCTGCCTGGGCCTGCATGCCAGGTTCCTGATATAACAGCAGGGACTTAGGGAAATAGGGAGAGCTCCTCCAACTTAAAACCCAGTCACATAGCTGTGGGGTTAAACATTTAGGGAATGCTCCTTTGTTCAACTGTATGGTTTGGGTTCTGCTGGCAAAATAAAGGCCTGTGTAAGGGCAGTTTTTCTCTTAGAAGCCCTGCAGTCGGCTTCTCTGTGGTGTCAGTGGTAGCAGCTTCCCTAGGAGCCAAGGGGAGCACCTTGAGGGGTTCCGTGGGAACCTGGAGAGCCATGTTGCCTTTTTCTGGACTGTGAATGCTATGTCCAGAATGGGTGAGCAGCCCTTTCTCATGACTGCCCTGGTCTGTGCCCCAGGAGGAGGAAGACCTGGCAGCAGGTGTGGGCCGAAGCCGAGTTCCTGTCCGCCCACCCCAGCAGTACTCAGATGATGAGGATGACTATGAGGATGACGAGGAGGATGATGTGCAGAATACCAACTCTGCCATCAGGTCAGCCCTGGCTTTGTAAGGCTAACAGGTGCTGGGGTGCCTTAGATCTTGTTCTGAGTATTCCATCCCATGTCTGAAAATGTCCTTTAGTAGAAAACACTGGGTACCTGCAGGATGCAGGCCCTGGGGGAAGCTGGCCTGAAGGGGCTGACTCTAGTCACCAAGTTTTTGGTGGGCTTGAGGGACAGCTGAGCACATAAGCATATATCAAAGCATGTCTTGTTGGAGGTGGTCTTTTAGCTAGGCCTTGAAGGATTAGCCGGGGTAGGAGAGGAGGTTGGAGGGATGGAGATGTGGTTGGTAGGGAGGCAGCTTTGCTGGAAAATAAGTAATTTGCAAAAGACCAGAAGTGGGGCAGCTAGAATAGAGGAGGTGTCCTTTGAGAGCACTTGACTGCAGCTTAGGGTGCCATGCTAGTCATAACTGGGTCAGGACTGCTGAGAACAAGTGAGAATTGCTTCAAGTTCAGCCCCTGGAGGCTATGGTGTGTGCAAGTCATCAGAATCTTGCTGGGTGTAGTCACCTGGTCCATTCCTTCAGCTCATCTCTTCTTGGCCCCACAGATACAAACGGAAAGGGACAGGGAAGCCAGGGTCGTTGAGCAGTTCCACGGATGGGCAGCTATCAGTGCTGCAGCCCAACACCATCAATGTCTTAGCGGAGAAGCTCAAAGAGTCCCAGAAAGACCTCTCAATTCCTCTGTCCATCAAAACTAGCAGCGGGGCAGGGAGTCCAGCTGTGGCAGTACCCATGCACTCGCAGCCCTCGCCTACCCCCAGCAATGAGAGCACGGACACGGCATCTGAGATCGGTAGTGCTTTCAACTCACCTCTGCGCTCACCCATCCGCTCGGCCAACCCCACACGGCCCTCTAGCCCTGTCACCTCCCACATCTCCAAGGTGCTTTTTGGAGAGGATGACAGTCTGCTGCGTGTTGACTGCATACGCTATAACCGTGCTGTCCGTGACCTGGGTCCTGTCATCAGCACAGGCCTGTTACACCTGGCTGAGGATGGTGTGCTGAGTCCCCTGGCACTGACAGGTGGGCCTTGGGCTGGCTCACTGGCCACTTGGTGTATTTAGGAGGGAGGTGGCCAGGTAAATACAAAGTGTCCTATACTCTGAGCATCTTCTTATGTCTTCTTCCCAGAGGGTGGGAAGGGTTCCTCCCCCTCCATCAGACCAAGCCAAGGCAACCAGGGGTCCAGCAGCCCGGAGGAGAAGGAGGTGGTGGAAACCACGGAGAGCAGAGAGAAGACAGGGCTGGTCAGGCATGGCGAGCCATCGAGTGGGGAGAAGTACTCACCCAAGGTGCGCCTCCTTTGTATCTTTCTCTTCCAGTCCTGGCAGAGGAAGGGCCTGGGCTGCTGCCCATGTGCAGGGTCTTTGATTAGAATTTTGGTGTGAAGGTTGGTGGCTGGAGCCAGGTGCTAAGAAGTCTTTTTGGGTTGGGTGGTAGCAGAGCCTCAAGAGGCCCTATAGACTCTGGCTGCTCACCCCTGCCTCTAGCTACCTCTTGGTCATGGACCTTTGTTGCTGGCCAGCCCCCGTCAGGTGCAATACTTGATTTTGACAGGAGCTGCTGGCACTGCTGAAGTGTGTAGAGGCTGAGATTGCAAACTATGAGGCTTGCCTCAAGGAGGAGGTAGAGAAGAGGAAGAAGTTCAAGGTGGGTGAGCTCTGCACTGCCTGGTCCTCTGGCCTCTCCTGAGGTCAGCTGCTCTGGGGAGATGGGCTGTGGTGCCTCACCATTCTTCTCTCCCACAGATTGATGACCAGAGAAGGACCCACAATTATGATGAGTTTATCTGCACCTTCATCTCCATGCTGGCTCAGGAAGGTGAGGGGGCTCACTGCTGTGCTTCCATTGGCACACCCTGCTGAGGACCATGTCCCTCAGGTCCCCCTTTCCTCAGAACTCTTCTGAGGCTTGAGCAGACTATGGGGCACAGAGAGGGCCTCAGCTTCTGTCCTGAGACTGGCTGATTATACTGATGGCTGCTGGGCAGCCAGCCACCTGCTCAAGGGTCTCTGCCTTCCACAGGCATGCTGGCCAACCTGGTGGAGCAGAATATCTCTGTGCGGCGGCGCCAAGGGGTCAGCATTGGCCGGCTTCATAAGCAGCGGAAGCCTGACCGGCGGAAACGCTCTCGTCCCTACAAGGCCAAGCGCCAATGAGAACTGCTGGCCCAGACTCTGCAGCCTGCTCTTGCCCTCAGGCCCCTCACCAGGGCCCCTTCCCCCCACGCCCCCTTTTCCCAGTATTACTGAATAGTTCAACCAGAGTGCCCAGGCCCCAGGAGTGGGAGCCAGTCTCCACATTCCCTGCATCACATCTGGGGCCTGGTGGGGGGCAGGTCAGCCTCATAGTGCTCAGGAAGCAGCAGCTGGAGTTGGGCCACGGCATGGTACTGCGGCTTCCTCCACAGCCGGCTGTGGAGCAGCAGGACCTGGCCCTTCTGCCTGAATATATATTTTACCTATCAGAGACATCTATTTTTCTGGGCCCCAACCCATCTTGCCACTGTATTAACATAGCCACCTTCCCGACTCTTCTTCCTCTACTGGCAGCTGTCATCCTGGTAGGCCTGGGTCACTGCATTATGCAGGATCACAACTGCACGGTCCCAGCTGGGGGCCTCAGTAGGCATCAGACCCTGCTACTCTAACCTGTGGCCAGCCTGTCCCTGTAATGAGGAAGCCAGGCCTACTCCCTTCATTCCTCTTGGGAGAGTGCCAAACTCAGGGACTTGGCTGCTAGGCTGGGATGGGTGTGGGGTATCCCAGTGAGGGAGAGAGAAGCAGCCTGCTGGGGTCCCATGGCCTGAGTGAAGAGAAGTGTTTGAACTATTGGATGGTCTATAAATTTTCCTAATTCTAGCTGGGCTTGTTGAGACTGTTGTCCATAGCAAAGCTCTGGGGCTCTTTGCCTTCAGTGTTGTGGCCCTGGCTACGGGCCTACCTTGGGCTCTAGGTCTCTGTTGCTAGAGCCTGGGGCTCAGAGGAGACTCTGCCCAGCCCCTCAGTATTACCATGTCTCCCTCCTCTTAGGGATAGCAGAGACACAGCTGCTTGCGGGATGCTGGCACCATTCAGCTCTCCCTACTACGCCAGCTTCCTTGGTCTCTGCAAGGCACTCAGGGTGGGGGATGGCAGGATCAAGACAAACCAGTTGGAGCCCTTGTGTTCCCAGAGGGCTTGATGCCAAGGGGCAATGGGCTCAGCATTGCCTCTGGAGCTCATGCCCCAAACAGAGCCCTGTGGCTTCTGCCACATAGCTTTGACGGTGATCCAAACAGGCCCCTTATCTGTACATAATGACTGGGGGGAGGGGGCTGGCAGATGTGGCTGAGCATGGCCTGGCCCCTCTGGCTCCTGTAAATACTGGATCAGTGAATGAATAAAACTGTTAAGAAATGATCCTTCCTGTGGTTGCTCACCTGTAGGCTGGGTGTTGATAGGAGTGAGACCTAGACTTTTTGAGCCTAAGGCCCTGTGACGAGAGAGGTGGGATGTATGTGTTCCTGGGGCATCTGGTCTTCTGGGTCAGAAATCCTTGGTATGCTAGACTTAGGACCTGAGCTGAGGAGGGGCTTTCGGTGGCCTATAGACAAGGTGCGCTGAGAGGAGTGGGCGTGGCTTTCACCAGGTCTAGTGGCTTTGCATTCTGGAGAGGCATTAGGGCAGCCTCTAGTCCTGGTGTGTTCCCCCTGGAGAGACACGGGCTGGAGAGGGTGCAGGCCTCTTCCTTTGTTAAACATTTAGAGAGGTACAGTAGGGCAAAGCTGCCTCTGCCCCTCTCCCTTGTTGACCATGTTACCTGCTGAGGCTGCTGCAGCCCCTCATCCCCACATTAGCAGTGGGTCCTACAGAGGGAGCCTCATGCAAGCATCCAAGCCACAGCTGGACTAACTGGAAAATTTGACTTTGACTTTAATTGCTCTGGCCTTTCTGTCCGAATCTAGTAGTCCAGGGCACAGATGAGGGCCACACCACGTTTTATCCAGTGTCGCTGAGGGTGGTCGGTGGGGATCTCCACAGCAATGACATAGTTAGTGGAGTGGCCCGTGGTTGATAGTGTTCCTGGAAGCAGGCAAGAAGAAGATTAGGCTGTGCCCTGTTAGAGCAGGGATAGGGCAGGGGCAGAGGCAATGAATTTGGTGGGTTGAGTTGGGGACAGGGATGGGGCCCTGGTTCAAGAGGAAGCCTGCTTGGTAATTGGGTCTGGCCAAGGCTCAGGCCTGCCCCAAGTTGCTGCACTGGGAACTGAAGGTGGGATAGGAGAGTTGATGTTGCTCATTTCCTTGATGGACCCAGCCCAGACTCATCCCTATCCCAGGCCTCAGTTTCTCCTCTGAACTTCCAGTGGCAGACTGGGGCTTATAGGCTCCCAGGACCCACGGTGGATCTGCTGAGGGAAGCAAGCAGGCGGTGAGCTCAGTCCCTGGGAATTAACTTGCCTGCTGTGGGTCTGGCTCTGCACTGGCCCAAACCTCTGCCAGCCTTTCTGTTAAGCTAACCTGGGTCAGTCTAACTGGCTTGGGCTGGCATAGTCCCTGGGCCCCCACCTGTAATGTGGGCTCCCTTCCCTGGGCCCCATACCAGCACGGGTCAGCGTCTTATAGATAGGGCACAGGTAGAAGTGCTGTTCTTGGGTCTTGCGGTGGGGTGTTGGCAAAAGCCAGATAACAGCCATCTCTGTGTACAGCTCCTTGGGCCGAGACTCAGCCAGCTGGAAGTCTATTGGGTCCCAGCGGGCACCTTCCAGGAACAGTCCATGGATATAGCACCCCACGTGGGGCCTTTGCTTGAGCTCTGATGGTAACTGGGGCATCACCTGTGTGGGACACAGACACACACACACACATAACCAACACCCAGAATCCATGTTACGATTTTGGTCTGGAGGCACAAACTCCCTCCTGAGAGCTGCTGCCACTGCCTGCCACTTACCTGCGGTGGTAGCCAGTGGCCCGCAGCCTGTGCCCTGTCCCTGTGAATGTTCCCAGGGCTCCTGGCCTCTCTCGGCCTGAGTGAATCTTCCCACCCTCCTGCCTGCGCTGTACCCCAGCCTGTCATTGACCTGGCCCTGGCTGTACTCATACCTTGAAATCAAAGGAGATAGTGTCAATGGAGATGACGAACTTGCGGGCAAAATTCTGCAGAGTGCCTGTCAGGAAAGCCTGAGGGAAGAAGAAGCCACTGATCCAGAAGACAGCTGGGATGCCACCTTGAATCCAGGTCTGCAAGAAGTTCAGGCGCCGTATCAGGTCCATGACCCATGAGGCCAGTGGCTTGAGCGATGGGTAGGCCTTGGCATTCCAGAGCTCAGGCACAGTGTTGTTGTACAGGCTGGCAGCCATCAGCTCCAGTTGTGAGGACATCACTACCAGCCCCTTGAGTGCCTTGAGCATGTCTCGTAGCGTCTGTGTGATCACCTGCAGCAGCCGGTTGTACCTATGGGGCCAATGGAAGGAAGCAGGCAGTGGGCTGGAGTCGTGGCAGTATCTGTGCTCCCCAGTTTGGGACCATAGACAGAAAAGCAGTGGCAGAACATAGAGACAAAGTACAGAGCTGGGTCAGTTGGCCTGGGTACAATTCCCAGCTCTAGCCCTTAGCAAATGTGTGACCTGGGACAGTCACTTAGCTTTTTTTGAGGCCTCAGTTTACCCATCTATAAAATGGGAATAATAAACAACTGGCTGAGTTAGATGTACAGCAATTGGTATGGCACCTGGCCCATAGTAACCCCTGTTGTCATTTCTCTATAGCACAATGGCCACTGACTCAGGGCTGGGGTGTGGCGGGAGAAATTACCTAATGACTTCTTGTACTAGCACTGTGTTCATTGATTCCTCATACAGAACAGGGTACTTGGCCATCACCCACTGCAACTTGATAGGCTCAGGCACCTGGAGCAGAATGTTCTGGGCTACATCCTCTACTATCTGCAGGGGCAGAGACACAATGAGGGACAGGGCTGGTCTCCCTGTCCCTAGAGTGACCCCATATGCAGAGTCCTTCCCACAGGGGAGCAGGATGGTGGAGCCCAGCCTTGGGTCCTTCCCCCCAACCAGCCACCTCTTCCTGGCCCTGGCCGCCCACAGAGGACGATTTGGGCTGTAGCTGGATGATGGCGCCAAGCAGGGCGAAAGTCTCATTCTGGGCGAAGGTGATGTTGGCGTTGTCATGCAGGCCAAAGATCTCAGGCATATCATTGAGTGGGAGGCTTTTGATGTAGGAGAGGTAGCCCTGGGAAGTAGGAGTAACAAAACTGAAGGCTCTGCCTTGCTCTACCCCAACCTTCAGGGTCGCACTCTTATTGAGCACATCTCACTGTCACACCCCCTACTCCCTGGTTTGGTAGTAACCTTTATGCATCTCCCTGTCACTCTTGGAACTACACAGCCTGACTGCACTGTGTGGTGTAATCCTTGCTTTCCTTCCTACCCTCTCAATGCCATCCAGCTCCCTGATCCTCCACGTAGCTGCTCAAACCCAGCCTACTCCCTCCTGCCGCAGGCCCTCTGTACTGGAGTCCACCCAACCCAGCCTTGCCCATGATTTCTAGTCTCTGAAAGTGTCATGTCTTCAGGGAGTCTTCCCCAACTGCATAGCATGAGGCGGTTCCTGTCTTGACAGAGCTGCCCCAACCTGCACTGGGTAATTACACCCAGGGAGTGGCTGAGGTGAAGTCCATCTCTCCCCACAGAGCCTGCTCTTCAGTAGGCAGGAAGTGACTCTGCCTTCCTTACCCTGAGGTGGCTTCATGGATGCAAAGAAGCCTGGGGTGGGGGGAGGCAGGGGCCACGCCTCTTCTCACCCAGCACCAAGGTGTTCCTGACAACCCAGAACCCTGGCTTGGGAGCCCCTTCCTGTTTAGTCCCTGGAGGTGGCCTCACATTGAGGTCATAGGTGGGCTGGATCTGGTGGTAGATGCCCGAGTCGCTGTAGCTGTAATCAGGGGAGAGCACCGCGGGCCTGTAGAAGTCCTCAAGGATGTTCATGATGCAGCGGCGGTCCCAGTCATCGGTGACGCGGCCCCCATAGTTTATCTCCCCTGCCGTGTACTTGAGGACCTACGGGGTGGGTGGGTGAGGGCCCCTGTAAGTGCCCAACCCCTACTCCCCCGCTCCCCAGCTGGTCCCTGGCCCACCTTGTACGGGATGTCTTCATATTCATCTAGGAACATCCTGAGCTGGCTGATGCAGATGCGCAGGTCTCCGTCTGTGAACTCATAGGGGATGTTGAAGCCCAAGGGCCCAAACTTACGACGCTCCAATGCATTCCCGTGGAATAGGCATAGAGACAGCAGCAGGGACTTGAACTCCATCACCTGCAAGAGTTCAAGGGCAGGGTGTGAGGGGCAGGATGGGGGCGGGGAAGTGGGCATGCACCAAGGGTGCCTTACTTTGTGACAGGAGTTGAGGAAGTCATCACTGAGGCTGTTGTAGGACTTCAGCAGGTTGGCTTTGACACCACGTGGTGGCTCAATGGTCATCTTGGAGCCATTCTGCAGGATGGACACTGGGAACTTGTTGCTGGGCAGGCTTGTGAGCCACAGGCGGAAGTCCCGGTGCACCTGGCAGCCATAGTTCCTCATGAGCATTGAGACCCAACACAAGGCTCTTTCCTACCCGGGGGCTCTGCACGCACCCTCCACCTGACTCCATCCCTGGATCAGGCCAGGAAAGGCTACCTGGACAACTGGTTAAGAATAAGGGCTTTGGCAAATCCCAGGGTCACCTGTCTGTGCTGGGTGGCCCTGCGCAGGTGACCAGGCCCCCAAAACCCAGTAACTTGGGGGACCAGTGAAGACTAATCAATGCATGGCACATCTGTCAGTTATTGAGCACTTTGTGTGCCCGGGGCTGGGCTGAGTGCTTTGCAGGATTATCTCATTTAAGCCTAACATTGGTGCTTGATGAATGGCTTCTTAGTTACTCTAACAGAGGAGGCCTTAGCAGGTCTGACAGGCAGCATGGCACACCTTGTCGGGGTTGATATGCTCGATGAGGCGCTCCAGGGCTGGCATCCAGCTCGGTGCAAGGTGGCAGTTCTGGAAGAAGACCCACTTGCCCCTCTCTATGGAGCTGCGCATCATGGCTTCTGCCCGAGGGCCCTGTGGGGACAGGAGCAGTGAGTGGTGGGGGGTGGCTGGACCACCCCCCTTCCCAGTCCACTCCCTTCCTCCCTGCCTAGCCCTTACCTGCCCCTGGCCCAGGGAGATGGCAGAGAGCTTCTTGGAAAACTTCATCTCTTCAGCAAACTTGTAGAGGTCGGCAGCAGGGTCTGTGCCAGGTGACAGGACAAAGATGAGCGGCGTGGTAGAGTTGGAGTCTTTGAACACCACTGACAGGTTGGCTGTCTGCAAGGGCAGGGAGAGATGCTGGGACCACCTGAAGCTGATGAGAGAGACAGGGACCAGGGCAAGGGAGGGGGGTGATGGGGTTCCCAGAGAGGTCCCAGAGGGGCTTCCTGGTGGGGTATGGGACTTCCCAGATTCTTTAGGGGGTATATGGGAGTCCTGGCCTGGCCAAGGCTGCAAGGTAGTCTACCCAGGTGCAGCTGGATCCCTGAGGTCCAAGGTGCCAGCCCTGCCTGGGTACCAGCACTTGCCTGGGGCTCAATGAAGCGAGGCTCCAGGTTGGTGGCCACAAAGTCCTGCATGGCATTGGTAACCTTGTCCCCACGCAGGCAGCGGAGCACCAGAAGCTTCTGGAACTGGTCCAGGTACTTGTTCCAGATGCCAGGCAAGGGCTCCCTGCAACAATGCCCACATCTCCCTGAGAGCCAGCCTGTGGGAAGCCTCCAGCCCCAAGGATTCTGCCAGCTGGAGAGCAGGGGAGAGTGGGGTATCCCAGGAGTACAGGATTGGGGGGGTGCAACTACATGGCATTACCTGGGTGGTCCTTTAGAGAAGGCTCCTGGTCAGGCCTGTCCCTGTGGTCTTACCTCCTTGATGTACTACCCAACCTGCCATAGTCTGGGAGCCCCAGCTCACCGGTGGGGCTCAAGGCTATCAAAGATGTCTCGGAATTCTGAGAGGTACTTTGTGAAGTCAGAAGAGAAGGAGGAAAATGTTGACAGGTTTGAGAGTGCCAAGATGTCTCGCCAGGCCCGGTCTGACAGCCAGTCTGGTGCTGGATTTTCAGTCATCGTCTGGATGGAGCCCCCAGACAGGAGGTAGCGCCACTCATTCTAGCAGGGGACAGGACAGGTTGGTGCCAGGTCCTATGACCAGCTTCTCCCTGCCTCCAGGTACCTTTTCCAGGGAAATTGAGTCACTTGTGGGGGTGTTGGTCAAACAAGTCTGGATTAGTGTCCCCACTCTGCCCTTTCCTGGTTGTGTGCTCCATGGGAGGTCTTGACTAAACAGGTGAGGGAGACTCAGGGCAGTCTGTCCCTGGGGATGGTCTTTGTGCTCACCAGCACATTCAAGGCTCTGAGAAGGCCTGTGTTCACAGCACTGGCTGGGCCTTCAGTTGTGCTTAACCAAGGAACTGTGTTTTCTTAGGCCTCTGTACCTTTGCTCTTGCCATACCCTCATGCCTGGCTTTCCCTTTCCATCTACCTGGTTCTCTCAGGCCTGCAACAGGGCCACCCCTTGGGCAGTCACTCTGCCCGGACATCTCCCTGCCTCTGCACCTGGTTGATCTTGCCCTCGTTCATCATGATGCGGACACACAGCAGGAAGGCAAACATCAGCTTGTGCTTCTCAAAGAGGCTGCGGCAGACATTGCTGTAGAGGCTGTAGGTCAGGTAGCGGTTGATGTTGGTGATGCGCTTCTTCAGGTTTTCTGCAGGGCAGAGTGGTGATGACAGAGCACAGAGAGAGAGGAGAGGAAGGCAAGTCCCCAGGTCTCGCCCATCCTAGCCAGTCTCCCAGCAGCCATTGGGGCAGTCTGGACACCTCTGTGGGCAGCTGATGTTCCCCATAAAGGGGATTGGAGAAGGGTAGGGAGCAGTGGGTGTGTTCTTAGGTATAGTGAGTCTGAGGTGCCAGTGCACATAGGTGTGAGTTTTCGTTTGGTGTCCCATAGTGGAAACATGTCCATATGTGTCCCATCTGTGTCAGGGTGGGCCCGTCATGCCTCTGTGCCAGAGTTACCTGCCCTCTCTGAGTTGGCAATGCCTGAGAGGAAGATGTTGAGGAACCACTCGAGGGAGTACTGGTACATAGGGTCCACATTGGCCAGGTCAGATACACAGAAGAAGAGGATCTGGGTGCGGACTGCTACAGGTATGTACTCCATGCGGGTGAGGTCAATGTCCTTCTCGGTCTGCTCTGCAATCCTGACCTTGGCCTGGGGGTGCAGTGGGAGCGGTGTCAAGCCCAAATAGGCTGGCAAAGAGTAGAAGACAGAGGTGGAGGGGGTTAGGGGCCAGGCCTGGGTCAAGCAGGGAGAGGCAGGTGTGTGGGCAGGCAGTTGCCTACTTGGATCTCAGCAGCCTTCATCTTGGAAGCTTCCAGCACTTTGATGAGCTCCATGTCATCCACGGGGTTGCCCTCAGAGGAGCTGAGCCGGTACAGGATTTGGTCTTCAATGTCCTTCAGCTCTTGATGCATCTTGGCATTACTGATAATCAGCTGGTTCTTGGCCTCCTCCAGGTCAGGTCGCTCCTCTGCCACTACCTGGCCCAGTAGCTGGTCCTCTAGGCCACTGTTAGGGCAGGGGACACCATGTTTGTAACACCCGGTGAGCCCCAGAGGGCCAGCTTTGAGTCTGCTTACCTATCTACCTGTTCTCCTGGGGCTCCAGGAGCCCAGCATCCTTGCCAGTGTCAGCCTGGAGGCCTGGCCTCTGTCTGAGGTTGCAGGGCTGGTGCAGAGCCTGCCTTCAAAGCAAGCGGTTCTTGGTGAGACCTTAGGTGGCAGCCTGGAATCCCAGAGGGGGCTGGCCAGTTGGATGCTGGGGTCTCTAAATAATTCTTCCTCAGCAGAAAGGGGTGGTGGGTGATCAATAGGGACAGGCTTCAAAGCTTATGGAGAGGTTCATAGAAGTAACTGAAATGGAGGCCTGGGCAAGGAGGAGGCCTGTGGGGTGAGGACTCTTAGGTGGAAAGTGTGGCAGATAAGAGGGCTAGAAAGCCTAGGAATCCCAGAGTGCCTGGAAGGAAGCTGGTGGGACCATTGAGTGGGAAATGACCCCCCGAGTCCCAAGCTGGGGGTGGTCAACGAGCAGCCAGGCAGGAGGAGACAGAGCTGATGCTTGGGGGTCTCTAGGGTTGGGGGCTTACCTCGGCGACAGGGTGAAGTTGATGAGGGTGAGTTTGGTGGAGATCTCAGGTGTGTAGTGTGGGTTGGGCAGCTTGGTGGTGATGTACATCCTGAAGTCCTCATGGTAGGGGATCACTGTGTCCCCCAGCTTCATCACTGTGTTTCCCTGCTGCTTGTATGTCTGTGGTGGGTGGGGTGGGCAGGTGCTTGGACTTGAGCTTCACCAGTATGGCATGGACAGCTCCCTGTCCAGGCCTGAAGCCCGCAGGCCCCCACACTCCACAGGCCCACCTGCTTGAGCAGCACGGGCTCCAGGGCTGGGTCCAGTTCCTCGCCCACGTTCTCCAGAAGGCACGGCTTGCCAAAGCGAATGGCGTTCTCCATGCTGCGCAGGAAGTCACGGTCACTAAGCTTGAACACGTCCAGCCCGCTGTCTTTCTCCTGTGGGGGAAGGGGCTGATGGGGGCTGTGGGGACTGAAAGCCTGAGGCTCAGCTGCTCCCCTTGCACGTTCTAAGCTCAGCTCAGGTGAGATGGCAGCCTTGGCTGGTGGGCTTACCATGTTCTTGATCCATTTGTTGGCCTGGCTCTGGGGGTCGATGAAGTGGGTCCAACGCTGGGAGAACTGGTTGATGACCCCATTCTCCACTGACAAAGTGTCATTGGGGAGGCCTGCGATCTGTGGGAAGCCAGGTACTGGACTGGGTCAGGGCTGTTGTGTGAGTGGGGCCACCTGGGGCATCATCTACTCACAACCTCATACTTTGGCTGTGGACTTCCTTCTTATCGCACCCCTTGGATGTGTGGGGCAGGTAACAGTGTGGGCAAGGCCTCAGTCCCAGGACCCTGCCTCTCTCCTGCTGCTGGGCTGGCTCCTGGTGCCCTCCTCCACTGGGCCTTTCTCTCCTCATGCCTACTGAGTCCTTGGTCAGTGACACCACCTTCATGGAGTCCCCATGGCCCTCCTAGCCACTGCTCCTACTCAGCCTCTTCCTCCAGCCTCATTGTTCTCTCCTTTTGCCAACTCCCCCTGCCCTTTAGGGTCTAGCTCACACAGGACTTCTTTTAGGAAACCTTTCTTAACCCTCACCCTGGATATTGCTCCCTTCCCTCACCCTACCCCACCCTCTTAAAAGTTCCCCTTGAGCCAGGTGTGGAGATGCACACTCATAATCCCAGTACTTGGGAGGCTGAGACAGAAGGATCGCAGGACCGTGGCCAGCTTCAGGAACTTAGGCCCTCTGCAACTTAGTGAGACCCTATTTCAAAATAAAAAATAAAATTAGGGCTGGGGTGTAGCTCAGAGGTAGAATGCCCCCTGGGTTCAATCCCCAGCACCACACACACGCACACACACACAAAAAGTTCCCCTTGAGCCCTCTCCCCACATTTAGCCAGCATCTGTGTCACACCCAGCCTAGCTTTCTCCTCCTCTCCTACCCACCACCCTCTTGCAAGGCCTGGTAGGATTCAGGGAAGGTGTCTTTGAGCCAGGCTTCAGAAAAAGAGGGTTGGAGGGAGGCAGGAGTCTCCTGGTTCAGCCTGGATCATACTGCAGCCCAGCCTGGTCACTCTTGCCCCCTGGGGCGGGCACCTGCCATGAGCGGATCTTCACAGGGTTCCCCAGCGTCCCGATGAGCGTGGGCTCGGAGGTGTGCGGGACATTTTGGATCGTGAGCTGCTTGACCCACTGGTCGTAGAGTGCTGTACGGTATTGGCCCTGAGGAAATGCCAAACTCAGGGCCACCACACTAGACACTTGTAGTGCCCTCCTCACCCCCTGCTACAACATAGCTCAGAGGTTGCACCCAGAGGTCAGAGCTTAGACATGGAGCAAGACACCTGTGTTCTAGTCCCACTTTGGGCAACTTGAGATGACACACAAACCTCAGCCCCTTGCCTGTGAAATAGGGGTAATGCTAACAATGCCCACTTGTATGGGCAGCTGTGAGGATTAAATGGGACACAGGAGGGACATGTATGTGTGATCTCTCATATGTTCCCACTAGAAGGCCAGCGCCACTAGGGTGGCTGTTCTGGCTGTTTTGTGCATTGTTGTGTTCCGGTGCCTTCCAGCACCCAGCTCAGAGAGCTCGCCCAATGGTGACTGCCTGCTGAACAAGGGAGGGAGGAAGAGCCGCCTGGGAGGGCCTCTTTGAGAGGCAAGGCTGCTCAGAGGCAGAGCTGGGGGTTCCTTACTGTAAAGGGGCCCAGGTAGGCCACAAAGCCAGCAGCCACCAGCACGTCCCCAGAGATGTTGTCAAGCATGTACTCCAGGTTCTCCACAGTCTCCTGCCAGCGCACCTTCTCATCTGATAGTCCATTGATGAGCTGCAGAGGAAGCCCCATGGGGTGGGCTCTGGGAGGCTGGACTGGGTGCTGGGGCTGGGTATGCCTGCTGCAGTCCCTGAGATTGCTAAGGAGGGGGGTGCAGCAGCCATCCCCAACTCCCCCCTGCACCAGGCTGCTCTGGCCCCTCTTGGGTGGGCACCCGCAGGCCTCATGGGAAAGGGGCACACACCTTGTCAGCACGGCCCAGCCGCTGCTCACACTGCTCGCACTTCAGTTCCAGCTCCTCCTTCTTGGCAATGCATTCTCGGTACTTAGCCTGCATGGTGGCGATGCCATCCTCCACCTCACGCAGGCGTTGCTTTGCCTCCTCCAGGATCCTCTGTGTCACCTCCAGGTCATCCTGAGCCTCCCGCAGGGCTTGCTGCAGGCAGAGGGTGCAGGGCCAGCTTGCTGCCCAGTACCTGGGGGAGGGGAACCACCCTCCACCAGCTCTGCTTGGTCCTCACCCGCTTGGGCTCCACAGCCTTGGCCACAAAGTGGTACTTGTGCATGGCACGCACCCACTGGCAGATGGAGGTGCAGGCCTTGGACACCTTGGCGATGGCAGCTGGCTGGAACTCCTCATTGTCAATATATGGCTGTATGGCTTTGATCACCACCTCTCCAATGTTGTCCTGGGGTGGGAAACAAGGGCCTCAGGAGGCTGCTTCCCAAGGGTGACAGGCTCTGCCGGGAGGTAGGGCCTTCACAGGACACCCTTAACCTGCTTTTATTCCCCATGTCCTCTGTAGGCCTTGGTACAGTGTCCTTCCCCTTAAAGAGCAAACAGCTCAGAAAGGCTGGCCAGACAAGAAACTTCTGTGTCCCAAGGACTTCACATAAATTCCTCAGAAGTCTTAAGTTCTGACAATATACAAGGTCCCATTTAAAAACTCAAAGATAAGAGCTCCCTTCCTTCCTTCCTTGTATTGGAGACTGAACCTAGGGGCACTTCACCATTGAGATACATCCCCAGCCCTTTTTATTTTTTTATTTTGAGACAAGGTCTCACCAAGTTGCTGAGGCTGGCCTTGAACCTGTGATCCTCCTGCCTCAGCCTCCCGAGTTGCTGGGATTATGGGAATATGTCACCATGCCAAGCACAAGGGCTGCTTCTTGGGGGGCAACAGCCTCAGCAGGTGTGGAGAAGGGTGAGAGGTTCTGACACCCAACCAGGCCCCAAGAGCCTCCCACACCCTAAGGCTCTTATCCCAGGAAACTGCATTGCTAAGGAGCACCCAGAGGTCCAAGCTTAGATTGGGCCCAGGGGAGCCTGAGCACTGGACCTGAGCACCCCTGCCTTTGGCACTTCTCTCAGAGGGCTTGATTAGGCCTTTGGTTTCCTGTCTGATGAAAGAGAAGGAAGAGGGATGGGGAGGCCCAAAGGGGTCCAGCTGCTGCTTACTTAGGCCACTGTCTCCACGTTCTGAACCTAGCGTGGGAGGTTCCCAGGCCCCTGCACTGACGCATGGTGGTGGGGGTGGCCCATATGTGACAGGCAACTGCCCTTGACCAATTTCTGGGCCCAAGAGGATCTTCCCAAAGGGGACTCCAGGTTGATGTAACCATGGTATAGCCCCTCAGAGAGCACATGCCCATGGATACTGAGAGCCCCTAATGGACAGAGAAACCCAGAGATACAGGGGAAGCTGAACCTCAGGTGCTGAGACCGAGGGAGAGAAGCAATTATAGAGCAAATGGGGAAGGTTTTGGCAAGACCATGGAAGTTCAGGGAGGAAAGGATGCCAAAGAGAATCTCCAGGTTGTGGAGCCTTGGAGTTATTGTGGGTGACATCCTATGGGGTCCAGGATCCTGCCCTGGTCCCAGTTTTTTCAGTACTCATCTGTTGGTGGGTCTGCCTGTCACCCCACCAGACTGACAGCTCCTCAGGGTAGGCTCTGTGCCTCATGGTCCCAGTCAGCTATGTGGCCGCCAGGGCTGTGTGTGCTACTAGTGGTGGCAGGGCAGGCAGAGTGAGCACAGAGACCACAGCACATGTGGACGCTGCAGTGTGGCAGGCTCCTCCCCAGCATCCCTTCTCTGCTGGGTGCTGTCCTTACCCACTGGCTGGCCCAGGTGCCTGGCATGCTTACCTTATCAAACTTGAAGAGGCCCTCGAGGAAGCGACCCGGATCCTGCAACAGCCCCTTGCCTGGCTCCCAGTAGTCATCTACTTTGGAGCCTGGCCTTTCTCCAGGCACCTTCTTGGGCTTAATGCCCTTCATGATACACACAGCTTCTATGACTAGCTTCACACCTGGGGGCGGCCGCTGCATGGCACGTACCTGCAGGTCAAACCATAAGGTAGGGAATGGGGAGGTCCATGACTGAGTGGCTACCCCTGGGCAGAAACACTGCTAGATAGGGTGGACCCCGCCAACCGAGTCCCTCTTGCCATGGGGCCAAGGGCATGCCCAGAAGTCCTCTGAGCTCAGCCTCAGCCTCTGACTCCCTGGGGCCTGGCAAAAGGAGAGCAGGGCTGGGAGCTAGGGTCTAGTCCTAGTTCTTCCCTCACCTCCTGGCACACACCCCTGGGTGATGTGCAGAGAGAGGGTCTGCACATACTACTGGGACCCAAGAGGACACCAGAGAGGGATCGAGAGAGTGCCAGGAGTCACGCAGCTGCCCACCTCAGTCACATCATTCTTGTTGAGGTTGCGCAGGCTGGCTAAGGCCGCATCCAGGGCTGGCAATGCCTCATCCAGATCCTTCTGAGCATCATCAGCAATAGCTTGTGCCTTCCTGGCCTTCTCATTGGCCTTTATCTCCTCTGCCTGCACGGAATTCCGGGTATCCTCGGCAATGGCTGTATCCACCTGGGGATGGGAGGCAGGGAGAGCCCAGTTGGTGGCCAATGGCAGAGACAGGATGAATGATGTAAAGATCAGGTAACTAGCAGTCTGGTGATTGGAGATGCTGAGGGGGTCCAGGAGCAAACCAACCTTGATCTGCTCCATAGTGAGCACGGTGTCCCTGGCAGCCTCCTCCAGCAGGGGACGCATCATCTCCAGCTCCTCCTGCATCTTGGCCACATCCTCAGAAGTTCGTAGTAACTGGGGTGTGGAAGGCACAGAGAGTAAAATAGGTGTGACAGGGACCAGAGACAGATAGAGTGCCAGGCCTGGAGGGTGCTGGGGAGAGGGTCCTGCTGGATCACCCTCATTCATGAGAAGGAGGTCATGGCAACTTCAGTGGCCCTTAGAGGTTGCTCAGTAGACCCCAGAGGAAGCAGCCCAGTCCCCTGAGCATCTGTGGGGTACCCTGCTTTGGCCTTGCCTTTGGATGATAACTACCATTCTTTCATTGACAGAGGAAATCACTCTGGGCTGCAGTTCCAAATGCTGGGTCACCCTGGCATCAGGGCTAAGACCCAGTGGGCAGAACCACACTGTCCACAAGTCTTCCCAAGCCCACCTTGTCAAGGCCACTCTTCATGCGGTTTTTGGCAGTTTTCAGCTCCAGTTTCTTCTGCCCAATGAGGATGGAGAAAATATGGAGCAGCTCCAAGTAGCTCTTGGGAGTCACGTAGTTGTGGCGGGCCAGCTCTGCCAGGTACTCAACACACTTCTTGGCCACCGACTGGTGGATATACACACAAACCTGAATCTGTGAGGGGGAGACCACAGATGGTGGTTTTGTGGTAACCCCCCAGCAAAGACTGGGTACCCACGAAGCTACTGCAGCCTGGTCCTGAGGGGTGCCGTAGCCCCCTCCATATCCCACACTCCATCTCTCCTAAAATCCTTACAACTTCTAGGTCAAGGTCACTTCTTATGCAATGAAACCCCAAGGCCCAGAGAAGTCAAGAACAGAGCTGGCTTTGAATGTGGACCCAGGTGGCTCCCAACTGTGGACTTTATCACAGCCCCCATGGCTTGCCTCTCTCTGAGAGCCCTAAGGTGGTGTTCTGTCAGAGGCCAGATCTAAGGGGAAGGAAGGTGTAAGGCCTAATCAATGTTGGGTTCAACTTAGCTCATCCCACCTCCCCTGTCAGGAGGCTATCACTGTCTATTTGGACCAGACAAATCCAGCCCACCCCCATCAGAAACAGTGACCATGTAGCCATGTACTGAGCATCCTGTCACCCTTATGACCTGTCACACTCCTCATTTCATAGATGAAGAAACTGAGGCTTAGGCAGGTAACGCTGTCTGACCAAAGGCTTCCTGTTGGGGGTGGGCCTGTGATTCTCACCCAAGTCTCAAGTCCATGCCCAAAATGAAACAGTTCTCCCTGAGAGCTTGCTCCTCAGCAAGACACCTACCAGGCCAGTGATTTCAGAGGAAGATTCCAGTTCTGCAATCTCATGAAGGGACATGGTGGCCACAGACTCCAGGGCCTCTGCTGGCCACTCATTAAACCAGTCAATGGTACAGCAGTTGACAAGGGAGGGGAACTGCCTCAGGCGAGCTCGGAAGACCTCTCCAATGGGGCTGGGGGAGGCAGGGATCCACATGAGGCCAGAGACACTGACTTAGATCCCCAGGAACTCAGGACTTGGGGCCCTTCCACAGCCCTGTGGCATGGCAGCCAGGATATAACAGCATAGCAGCCTGAACCCATTGACACGATGGCCAGGCCTGGGGCTACTTCTCATCTCTGGCCTAAGTACCCAGGCCTCTGGTATCCCTGGGGCCGGCCCCACCTACCCAGCCTTGCAGCCCCAGTGTGGCCTGGCAGCAGCTGCCTATACCTCATGCACAGCACCATGTGGATGTTGCTGCGCACGCGCCCGGTGTAGGCAGCCATGAGGTTGGCCTTGGTGGGCTGCAGGCCCTGCTCCTGGATTAAGGGCCGCATGGTGTTGACAATCTGGTCCTGCTCGTCCACAGTGTAGAGATTGGGAATGTCACCTGAGTTCAGGACATTGTTGATGTCTTCCAGGAAAGACTCGTTCTTAATCTGGGGAAAGATAAGGGGTGGAGAACTAAGCTTGTATGATGGTGCCCGCATGTTGGGCTCCCTGAGCAGTCTCACTGGGCCTTCACACCAGTCCCATTTACAGAAGCCCAGGGACACTCAAGTGACCTTATACATGATAAGTCATAGCCCAGGACTTGCACTCAGGCCTACCCCACTGCAGAGGCTCTGAACATAATATTGGACTGTGACAGGGCCCTGGGTCCTGGCTGGGGCATGGCATCTTCCTGCTCATTTTCCAGCCTCCATCCATACCTTGGTTTACTCACAGAAGGAAACCATGGCTACAGGCAGGCATCTAACTCAGTGGCTGACTGAAGGGAGCCCTGGGCTTCGGACAGGGCTGGGAGCAGAAGGGCCCTTGCCTAGGGTGGGTTATATTCTGGGGCTTCATCCTAGGCCCTGAGGCCCAACTCCAGCTGCTGGCCAGATTGTGGCCTCAAAGCAAAAATCTCTCCTTTGCTCAGAGACCTGGGGAGAGGCCCCATGTCCAGGAAGCCCCAAAGTAAGCAGTCCCCAAGAGGGGAATCATGGGTCTCCAGTACTTTGGACACAAGTCCTGTGGTCCCTAAGGTGGGAAGCCCTGGGACAGTGAATAGTGCACCATGATACTGGGGGGGCCTTCTTTATCCTTGGAGCATGAGTCATGATTTATGCTCTGCTCAGCTCTGAGAGGGTGGGTTTGGCCCCACACTCCTGACCAGTCCACCTGTGGTCCCACCTGGTGCTGCCAGTTCCTCCCCAGATCTGCCCTGACTGACAGTGAGCTGGGCACGAAGGACTGACCACTTTCTGGGATGCCACCCTGGGATGGTGCTGTGTCCAGCCCACCCTAAGCCCTGCCCAGTCATGGCAGTGGCACCTGGGTGTCTGAGAACAGGAAGGTGATGGGTAGGTTCTGCAGGCCGGCTTTGAGCAGGACCTTCTTGACATCTTCACGCCACTCAGGCATGCCATAGTTCTTGGATAGCTCAATCTGGAAGCACTCATACTCCACCCTGGAGGCAGGAGTTTGGGTCAAGGCATGCCATGAGCCAGGGGCCTGTGGCCAGGCATTGACTGGTGGTGAGTACCCATACTCCACCCGGCCATCTGGAGCCTTGTCCTGTCCTGGGCAGACCTGCAGCCTGGGCATGTTCTCTTGCTTCCAGACCTTTGCTCAAGCTGTCCCCTAAGCCTGGAATACCCTGCCCTTCCATCCTCCCAGCTCTGACTCTGAGAGCAGGTCCCTGGCAATCTCCCCTAGGAAGCCCTCTGGGATGCTTGCATCGACACCTCCTCCCCCACACCACCACAGGGCATTGCAGCTGCCTCTCTTTGGGGTCCAAGTCCCATTCCCAGTCCTTCCAGAGCCCATGGGATGAGTGGATCTGCCTTGGTGCTACCCCAGACTTTCACTACTGTGGAAAAGCATCAATCAAGCCCACCGTCTCCACCAGCCCCACTGCCCTCCACACCCAGGGGCCCTCACATGTGCGAGGCCAGCCTCGTGAGGGAGCTGCGGCCACTGCCGCCCACACCCAGCAGGAGTGCATTGCCCAGTGCCTGGCGCAGAGTGCGGCTGATGCGGCAGATGTGGCTCATGGCATCCATGAAGAGGACCAGCTTCAGCTTGGCTGTGTTGATCTGGTTGTAGTCCTCCATGTACTCCTCGATCACCTGCATCATCTGAGAGTGGGGCAGGGATGGGCAGGGGTGGGGAGGGCTGGCTCTCCTCCACTTCAGGGTCCCCTAGTAACCCCCACTTTTCTCTGTCCTGGCCAAGAAACAGAATGATGGGCCACTCTGTGACCTGGCCAGCTGCCTATATTCCCCTGCAGGCTCAAACCCAAGCTGGTGCCTTGAACATTCCCAGGCACTGATAAACTGGTTTAGGTTGTAACTTGAAAGACCCACCATTTTGCTCCAAGTGTAGAAACTAGCTCTGTCCCCAGCCAAGTTCCCTAAACCCTCATATAAACTCCAGCACCCATGTCCCCTTGCGTACATACCAGAACATCTCTTGTCTCCCAGTGAGTCATGAGGAAGCCCAGCCCCCTCTCTGTACATAAGGACCCCTGATAAATGCTTCAAACTGATCACCCAGGCATCTAGGGTTTCTTCCTTTCTTTTTTTTTTTTTTTTTTTTTTTTTCG
>PVJS01009978.1:0-35000 GCA_004027185.1 Glis glis
GAGAGAGAGGGAGAGAGAGAGAGAGAGAGAGAGAGAGAGAGAGAGGAGAGAGGAGAGAGAGAGAGAGAGAGAGGAGAGAGAAGAGAGAAGAGAGGGAGAGATATAGATTGCGCGCGTGCGCATGCGCGCTGAGGTTGGCTGCGAACCCGGATCCTCCGGTCTCCGCCTCCCAAAGTACTGGGATTACAAGCGTGCGCCACCACGCCCGGCAAGTTGTTCATTTTTTATGTTTGCTCACTTTTATTGGAGCAGATGTACATACTGATGCTTGCATATAGATAAAGTGGGAACAGTCACTTTTCTTTCCCTCCTGGTCAATATGGTGACAGAAAATATTTTCATATAATCTCGTGTGTGGGGAGAGGGTGGGCACTGGGGATTGAATCCAAGGACATTCTACCTCTGAGATACAACCCCAGCACTATTTTTTAAATTTCATTTTGAAATAGAGTCTCAATAAGTTTCTGAGGGTCTTCTTAAGTTACTGAGGCTGGCCACCAACCTGCATTCCTGCTGTCTCTACCTCCCCAGTACTAGGATTACAGGTATGTCCCACCATGCTCAGCAAGATTTATATAAATTCATATAATCTTTTTTTTTTTTTTGCAGTACCGGGGATTGAACCCAGAGGCGTTCTACCTCCACACTACACCCCCAGCCCTATTTTTTATATTTTATTTTGAAACCGGGTCTCACGAAGTTGCGGAGGGATTCACTAAGTAGAGAGAGAGAGAGAGACAGGGAGAGAGAGAGAGAGAGCAGAGGCTGGCCGCGAACCCGGATCCTCCGGTCTCCGCCTCCCAAAGTACTGGGATTACAAGCGTGCACCACCACGCCAGGCTAAATTCATATAATCTTAAACCATGAATCCACATGGTGCAAATTGACATGGCGAAGTCAGCTTACCCAGAAGCCAATCTGCAGCCTCCAAGCTGTGAGAGAGTGAACATTCTCAGCAAAGCCTTGTGTCTGCACCGGTTCACCTCATTGGTGATAGCAGTGAGAAAGCTGCTTCCACATTTGATCCATATTTCTATTTAGGCTGGCTCTCTACAGCAAGCCCACTAAGTGGATTTCCATAGGACCTTCCATAGGCTGGCTACTCACCACACCCTGTGCTCCACCTTCAGGAAAGCAGGGTCGGTCGATGCCCTCCTGATAGACAGCAGCAAAAACAAACCTACATAGTGTGGTCCTTCCGCCTCATCGCCTGCTTCTTCCCTAATTCTACACATTAAAACAAGCTGCAGGTGTGTAGGTACATACCATGTTGCTGTCTTTTGATGCAGATAGCTGCTATGGAAACTCAGATAAGAACTAGTGCTGGTTTCATGGGAACGTATTTTAAAAGGTAAAGAAGAATCCCGGTAAAATAGTCATGCTCACCATTGTCCCCAGACTTCCTCCTAACCAGTAGATTTTATTTAAATTGTTCCAAAGCAACTATCTCTTTTTCCTAATGAATTGGATAACTTTTAGAGAAGGGAGATTTGAAATATCCTCAGCAATTGCACTGTAATTAGACTCATGTGCATTACATCTGAAAGAATTCTTTTTAAATTATGTGGGTTGTAGATGGCACTCTTTCATATTCCGGTTCTGTTATAGATTTTTTTCTCTCATTTTAATACTCTGTGGATAATTCCAGTGCAAAAGGAGGGGTAAGACTTGGATTGTCATCACTGTCATGCCTGAAGTAAACACCTCTTTAGAGATAAAAAGAACCTAAAATAAAATAAAAGTGCATTTATTTTTGTAAGTTATCTTAATTTGGGGCAAAAAATATAAGTAGTTAATAAACTTGATGATATGAGATAAGGCTTATTTACCATTTCTTACTACAAAGCAAAAATATGTGTAATTTGGTAAGAAAATTAACAGGTATTGTGTTGTTAGCATTTAAATGTAACTTCGGTTGCTTACTCTCCATTTCAACCTTAGTTTTCTAATCTGAAAAAAAAGCATGTTTGGGTATAGAGAAAGTTTACACAAAACACACTATAAAGATAAACTTATATAGTGATGCATGACTATAATCCTAGTACTTGGGAGGCTGAGGTAGAAGGATCACAGGTTCCAGGCCAGCCTCAGCACTTAGTGAAACACTATTTCAAAATAAAAATAAAATTGGGTTGGGGGTGTAGTTCCGGGGTAGAATGCCCCTGGATTTAATCCCCACTACCACAGAAAGAATAAAGATAAACTTATGGATATTTCTGAAATAGAACTAATAGCATAGCCACAGATGGGCATGATGGTGCATGCCTCTAATCCCACTACTTCGGAGGCTAGGACAGAGGATTGCTGGTTCTGGGCCAGCCTCAGCAACTTAGCAAGACCCTTAGCAATTTAGTGAGACCCTGTTTCAAAATAAAAAGTAAAATAGGGCTGGGGATTTAGCATGGGGGTAGAATGCCCCTGGGTTCATTCCATCCCCAATACAAAATAAATAAGTATATAAATAAATAAATAAATAAATAAAAACTAATAGCATAGCAGAATGAATTCCCCCCATCCCCGGAAACCAGAACAGCATTGACAGGATAAAGATGGAAGAAAGCACGGAGCATGAGTTGGGGGTCTGGCTGAAACTGGATTCAGTGGAGGCTGAGCTGGAAAGGAAGCTCATGTCCATGACTCAGTGCTTTACTTTTAAGTTTAGGCTTCACTGGGCAATGGGTCGGGGCCCTGGGCGGAGCTCTGAGCTACATAATGTGCCCATGAATGTGCTGTTGTTTTTGGGGCTCTTTCACTTCACTGTAGGTCCTTTGTGAACTTACTGATACTCACTCTTGATCCCTTTTAACCAAATCCCACCCAGCAATTTTTCTTTGTGCTATTGAAGTGGTTTAATGCTCATAATGTATTTTCTATATAATGCCTTGAATGTTTCAAATGAATCCATACCAATACACAATTCAAATAAAGAAGGAAGAGACGAGTAGATATGTAGATGTAACATGCACGCCAATCTGAATGGCTGAGATTCACAGTAAGCAAAATGCTCTCCACCCACATTATGGCAGCGTCCTTGGAAGGCAAAGAAAAAAAGTGCTAACAAGGATAATTAGAGTGAGTCGAATATAGTTAGTGTCTTAGACAGAGTGGTCATGCATGATGGTAGAAGAGTTTTATAATGAAGTTAAAACATATTGAGGGAAACTTCTGAGGTGTGAAAACTGAAAGGGCACTTTTAATCAAAACATGAGTGATGGAATTGACAATGTTAAACTTATATCACAATTAAATTCTGCTCCTAAGTCCAATCTACACAATAGAATAGAAACTTTTCAGTAACTAAAGACATGAAAGTAGAGCAGCAATTTCCATATGGACATAATTGGTTTTGTAAGAAACTCAAAAGATATAAGCAGGGCTAGGGAACTTCAGTCAAGTGACTTCTAGGGATTTTCTTAAAGCTTAAATATTTGTAAACATTAATGTGCACACACATATACACGCACGTGGGAAAGATGTATGAAAGAGAATGAAATGTAAATTCAACTTTTACAAGTATTGTATTATTTGTGTTTTGCTTTTTTATTCCAATTTTAAGGAGAATGTAAGTCAACAAGATAATCAACTGTGTTATTCAGCCTTTTATAGAAGTGCCAAAATACTTACCATAGGTAAGTTAAAGGAGGAAAGATTTCTTCTGAATTGTGTTTTCAGTTAATGGTTGGGTAACTCCATTGCTTTGGATCTGAGGTGAGGCAGAACATTGTAGCATATTTGATGGAGATTTGAAATGTGTGTGTGTGTGTGTGTGTGTGTGTGTGTGTGTGTGTGTGTATGTATGTGTGTGTCCACGCACACATGTGTGATTGAATATCTGGATTCATTAACTTACTTATTTATTTATTTTTATTTTATTTTATTATATTATATTTTTGGCACTGGGGATTGAACCCAGGGTCATTCTACCTCCAAGCTACACCCCCAGCCCTATTTTTTATTCTTTATTTTGAAACAGGGTCTCACTAAGTTGCGGAGGGTCTCACTAAGTAGCTGAGGCTGGCAGCGAACCTGGATCCTCCGGTCTCGGCCTCCCAAGTACTGGGATTACAAGTGTGCGCCACCATGCCCGGCTCAAATATCTGGATTTAAGTACAAAGTGATATATTTATTCCTAAAAATCTATATATCATGTTAAAATCAGTCAAGTTTTCCTTCTATTGAAGTATTCGGAGGTACTGTTTCTATCATTTGTTGGATTTTTCTTTCCACTAAGTTCATCTTTATCTATGTTATCATCTAACTTGTCAGTCTGTCATTACTAAGAAAGATCCAAATGTAGAGCCCAATAACACACTATAGAAGATATTTATTTCTGTTTATATGTCTACTAACTTCATTATTCTCTCATCCAAATTTCTTTCTCCTTTCATCAAGGTTAATAGAGCAGAGGTCACCCAACAGTTGGTTGAGATGCTAATTTGATCAATTAGTCCAGTAACCTTATCAGGAAAGAAAATGAAATTTCTTTGACTCCTAGGATATGACTGTGTCGAAATTTTCTGCTTAATCATATAATCCAGATTTTTCCTGTGATGGATATAAAATTCATGATCTGTATTCTGTAATGCCAATCTTTGTTATTAAGAAAATATTGGTAGTATTGCCCAGCACCAGTTTTCTGGTGATTCTCAATTTTTCAGTGGTGATTCAAGGAATCCCTACCATTGCTCAGCAATTTCTCTGGGAAGTGTCTTGATAAATACAAGATTACAGAAAGCTTCTGTGGTTGAAAATTCTCAAAATATCTTGAGCAATGTTTCTTCTGTTGGGTGATGTGGCATCATGTCCCAAGTAATCAGATGGCCTCCCAAGGTGAACATTTTCAATGACAATATTTATCTGGCACCTAAGTTGGTTCATATATATGTATATATAATATATATATATATATATTTTTTTGTGGTACTGGGGATTGAACCCAGGGGCGTTCTACCCCCGCGCTATACCCCCAGCCCTATGTTTTATACTTTATTTTGAAACTGGGTCTCACGAAGTTGCAGAGGGCCTCACTAAGTAGAGAGAGAGAGAGAGACAGGGAGGGAGAGAGAGAGCTGAGGCTGGCTGCGAACCCGGATCCTCCAGTCTCCGCCTCCCAAAGTACTGGGATTACAAGCGTGCGCCATCACGCCTGGCTTATATATTTTTTTAAAAAGGTAGTTTTTATATCTCCACATTCAAGAGTTGAATTTAGTATCCATTTTCTCATAGCTGAGCATTGCCAGGCACAGTGGCACACACTTGTAATCCCAGTACTTGGGAGGCTGAGACAGGAGGATGGCAGGTTTGCGGCCAGCCTCATCAACTTAGCGAGGCCCTCCGCAACTTATTGAGGCTGTTTCAAAATAAAAAATAAAATAGGGTTGGGGGTTAGCTCAGAGGTAGAATGCCCCTGAGTTCAATCCTCAGTAGCACACACACATACACACAAAGTCAACTCTAATATATGGATCGACAATCATATAGAGTATACTTTAAGAGATGAAATAAATTGTTAATGATCACATATCATTAATATTCATTTAAGACTAGTTGTCTCATCTCCTAATTCCCACTTATATCACAGTTGTTCACATGAAATCTCTACATGAGTTTAGAAGAAGCTTTTGAACAATTTATATTGCATGAAATCATCTGTTTGCATGAATAAAGCATTTCTTACTGCTGACTGATTTCCAACTTTTACTGTATTTTCAAGAGGTCATGAATAAAAAATGTTAGGGACATTGATCTAGATCGAATTGGTAACCACAATCTCAAAGATTAAAGAAAATACTAAAGTACAAGGGCAATTTGAATATGAGTCTTACAAATGTAGTCTTCTCCTTATGAGCTGGAGAGAAACAAAATAAAAATGTTTTAAGTTTTCACTGTATTAGCATTAGGTCATACTCTTAAAATCTTATGCATTCATCAGAATTGCTCCAGAGTATAATGATAGCCTAATCATCACTAGAGTGCAAGTTGGTTTATGAAGATTTGCATATTTGTTTTGTAAATGTTTCATGGGTGAAATTATTAATTAGCATCTAATTAATATTTGTGTTGCTGAGAACATATTTTTTAAACCTCAGAATCAAGAAAATAGAGAATAGTTAATTATCCATCCCTGATCTCTTCTTTAAAATTCCTCATTGCTAAACTCAACAGCACAAAGGAGATATTAATAAAAATAAATCTAAAGTAACTTAATCGCACTCTTTTTATTTTGCCCAATTACAGAGATTCTTTAACTATGTCTTGATCCATTCTTAAGGCATTATTAAATAAATATTTTGTAAGCATTTAATAATCTTGAAAAAGATAATAATTGTTAGTACTTCAAAATTATACTGAAGAATTTCCCCAAAATGTTGGAATGATGATGTAATTTAAACCATAAAACCAGCACCAATGTTGAATAGGACCAGCCCCAAAAGAACCTAATTCAAAGAGTACAAAGCAAAATAAGTTATTCTTTTACTCGGATGACCTGGGGTAGCTCTAGACTTAGCAAGGATTGTACTCCAACCACATCCTATGGGCTTAGACTCAGAAGGTCTGAGCTTGAATCCTGAGTCATCACTCACTAGTTGAGGGAAAATGGACAATTTATTTATCTTTCTAGTTCTTATTTCTCTCATCCTAAAACCAGAGGTGATAATATTAAATGAAGTATACCTTGCAATTAAGAAGAAATCAGGCCAGGTGTGGTGGTGCACACTTGTAATCCCAGTACTTGGGAGGCTGAGACTGGAGGATCCAGGTTCGCAACCAGCCTCAGCTACTTCATGAAGCCCTCCGCAATTTAGGGAGATCCTGTTTCAAAATAAAGAATAAATAGTAGGGCCAGGGATGTAGCTCAGAGGTAGAATGCCTCTGGGTTCAATCCCCGGTACCACACACACACACACACACACACACACACACACACAAAAGAAATCAGTATATTATAAGCATACTCTTGTTTTTTCTTTACTTAACTGCTACACAAATATATAAAAGTTGTACATGGCATATAATGTGATGCTTAAATACATGTATACATTGTATAAGGTTTAATCAGATTAAGCATATCTACCTCTTCAAACATTTATTATTTCTTAATGATGAAAACATTCAGAATCCTTCCTTCTAGTTTTTTGAAATAAAGAACACACTAATTTTATCAGGTCACCCTACTGTTCAATAGCACATCAGAAATTCTTGCTCCTATGTGTAGCTTTGCACCAACTGATCAAACTTTTCCAATCCCTCTTGCCCCTCGACCCTTTCTAGCCTTTGGTAAGGACCACCCTACTCTCAGCTTCTATGAACTCAACCGTTTTAGATTCATCATATTAGTGAGATCATGGGGCACTTGTCTTTCTGTGCCTGGTTTATTTCACTTAACACAACTATCTCCAGCACCCTCCATGTTGTCATAGCTGACAGTATTTCATTAATTTTATGGCTGAGTAATATTCCATTGTCTGTATCTTCCACACTTTCCTTATCTATTCAAACATTTTTCAGACACTCAAGTTGTTTCCATTTATTGACTTGGGTATTATTTAGCATTCTCACTGCTATCATCCAAAGACCTGACCATGTAACTTAGAGGAAGGATGATGTATTTGCTCACGGTTTGGGGTTCAGTTCATGTGAAGCTGGAAACTGCAGATCTCATGGCATGGCAGCAGGAAGCAGAGAGAGGAAGAGCACAAGGCTTCACTCTCACATTATGGAGGCTAGAAGCAAGAGGCCAAGCAAGGGGAAGAGGAACCACAGATAATTCTCAGGGACCCACCTTCTCCAGCCACACCCTAACAGCCCAGGCCACCACCCATTGTACTGGGTTTATTCACTGCTGGGACTCAATTACATCAACTCTGACCACCAATTTATGATATCCTCAGGGGGCATTCTGTATCTAGCTATAACAACTTGTGAATAGTGCTGCAAAAAAACATGGGAGTGCAGATGTCTCTGACATACTGATTTCATTTTCTTTGGATATATATCCAGTAATAGGATTGCCAGATCATATGGTAATTCTGTTTTTAATTTTTAAGGATCTCCATACTGTTTTTCATAATGACTATAATAATTTACATGTCTACCAACAGTGTGCAAAGGTTCCCTTTTTTCCACATCCTCATCAGCCCTTGTTATATTTTGTCCTTTGATTACTGGGATGAGGTTATATTTCACTGTGTATTTGATTTTAATTTCCCTGATGATTAGTGATATTGAGCATTTTTCATATGCCTATTGGTCACTTGTATGTCTTCTTTGGAGAAATGTCTATGGGTCTATTGCCATTTTTTAACTGGCTTATTTGTAAGCATCTGTAGTAGGCAAGCCATCAGTATTAAGATTATAGACCACACAAGACTATTAAACTATACAACTAAGGCAAAATAATGAAGCTATTCACACATGATCAACAGAAGAGCATACAATCAAGAGAGAAATCCGGTTAAAAACCTTGACATTATACAATTTACAATGTCCATAGAAGAAGGAATCTACTACAAAAAAGATTCCCATCCAGGGGCTACATGAGAAATGTTCCTCCAGCTACCTTCCAGATGACACTGAGTGAGATCTTCTAAATTCTTTTGATTGTGATTTTACTTCCCCATAGTTGGTCCAACAGAAGAGAAGATACTGATTCTGTTGTTTTGAATAGTCTGGCTTCTGTGAAAGGTGCCATTTTTCATGGTAAACTACTACACTGGCATTCTGGAGTCAAAGTCAATTTCAAGACTTGGGCCTATTTTAATTAGCTTTAGTCAGTCCCTCAGCACCTCTGAAATCTAGCAAGAGCACCTTCGCAATCCCAGTAAGGGTCTATCTAGCTCTGAGCATCTTACTCTAGAACTTCTGATGCTGCCATGTGCACACAAATCATTTGGGAACCTTATGGCCATCTGATTCAGTAGATCCATGGTGAAGCCTAAGATTTCCTTCCTTTCTTCCCTCCTTCCTTCTTTCCCTTTCTTTTTCCTTCCTTCCTTTCATAGAGTCTCTCTAAGTTGTCCAGGCTGACCTCCTCAAACTCATGATCCTCCTGCCTCAGCCTCCCATGTGACTTGGATTACTGGTCCAGCTTTAGAGTCTACATTTCTAGCAAGCTCCTAGGTAATGCTTTGCTGATAATCTTTGGAAGACATTTTGAATAACCAAGGCCTTACACTAGTGGTTCTAAATTAGAATCAGACAAACTAAGTCCTAAATGCCATGTGTCCTAGAAACCACCTTCTATGCACTGAATTTGACACCTTCCACCTATTGAACTTGAATCAACAAGGCGAGGGATGCGGTTTTAAATAGGATCCAGGTGAATCTAATTGACATGCAAATTCAGGATTCTGGGTATTTTCTAATAAATTTCAAATTTCTCCAAATGTAGCAAAACAATTGTGTGCATTATAACATCTGTTGTTAAATAATTGAGGTACTCTTCTGGAATCTTTTCATAAGAATGGTACAGCTTTTACTGAGAAACATTTTTGTTCAGAAGAATGTTGCTTGTTTTCTACTTCATGATTTACCATTTATTTTTACAATTCATAGATCCTTTTAGACCTGGTGGTATAGAAAGAGAGAAACTAAATGAAAATAAAAACTAGGAAAAAGTGACAACTGTTTATATTTGTATTGAAAGAGTATTAGATAGGGTATTATTATGATAAATTATGTATTAATACTCAGTGATTTTAATTAGGAACCTCTGTGGCAGGGATTAAAGATAGCTGGCATTTGGGCTCCAATTCAAACCACAAATATGTTTTGTTGGTCTAATTTATTGTGGTTGACTGATCTGCTGTTGGTTTTGAGTATATTTAAGTGGAACATTCAGCCATAGACCCTACTATATTCTCTCATATTCATGTATGTTACTGACTATACCATAGGAATTGGAGTTTTTACCCATATATACTTAGATTTTCACTTTTATATAAGCAGGCACTGCATTTTATCATATTAGGAGGGCTAAAAGATCATTTGTAGTAATGAATATATGAACAAAAGAAATAAGGTAAATATAATCATACAAGTTAAGTACAAAGATACAGTTCAATATTTTTGGAAAAATATTTTCTTTGGGAACCTAAATTAAACTGAATTACAACTGAGAGGGAAGTGATTAAACTTGAGTCACTAATAATTTTTACTAATCCCATATTTTTAAAAATTTTCAAGTAATGTTTGCTATATACTGAAATATATGTATCAGAAATCAAGTGTCGATACATGATGGTCACTCATTTCTTCTGTAAGCCTAAGTTTTGCAAAATATGCTATTTTGTTCACTGCTATATATAATCAGTTGTCTCTTAAATAGCCATGTCAAAATCATCATTTATTCATCCCTGAACTTTTCCTATCCAACTTAATCTAGAAAACAATATATCAAAATCTCAAAGCTTTTTTAGTTAAAATTTGCATCAGTTAGACCTTATATAACATGCACAAAAAATATCATAATGTCTGTCTTAGAATTTCACTGAAAAAGTAGAAAGCAAAATTTGCTATTAGTGTTCCAAGACACACATGTTCTTTCAGAATATCTGAACTTGTCATTTTCTGAATTTGTCATTTTCCAAGTAACTTGATGCCTTGAAAAATATGATTTTGCTGAAATTACAGTTTTTTCTTTGGTGTTTACAGCTCAGACTAGGACTTTTTAAGCTTATTATTATTATTATTATTATTAATGAAACAGGTGTCACTTCAAGAAGCTTTTGAAAATTGCATGTAAACTTTGTTTAGTTTATGATGAAATGATAGTTATAACAACCCATACAACCTTCTGCTGACAAGAAAATTGTGCACAAAAATTCCCAAACTACATTGTCAGCTTCCTAAAAAATGTTTTGTATCTAAACCTGAAATATTGAGAGAGATGTTGCTTATAACATATGCGGAATAAAAGCATTCTTAATTTTTAAAATGACAAGACTTTTTAGTTAAACCATGTCACATTTATGACAAGAGAAAAACTACTTATTTTGTCAGCTTGTGACTTAATGAAGCATTTAAGTATCAATACAAGGCTTCATTAAATAGAAACATATGGCAAACCATATCATTATTTAGTTATTCAAATGTTGAGGAACCGTTGGAGTTTAACAATGTAAATAATACCTAGTAAATATATCACTTCATTACTAAGTTTCAGAAAATATTTTAATAGATCATCGAACATCTTACCACTCTATTATCAACTATAACAAGAGTTAATTTTAGTGGTCATCATAACTCCTTCAAAAGATGAATCTATGAGCAAAGATTTAAAAAAGAGAAAGCCACTAGAGGAGTGCTTAGTCAGTTACATACTTTGATCTAATTTATCATTAAAAAAATTGAAAAATTATAAATCTCTTAAATTTCAGAGGAAACTCCTTATTTCTCTGGATTCCATTGGGAATGAATTTTCATTAATCAATAATACATATTTGAATGTCACAGAGTTATGTCTTGTATTTTCAAACTGAGATCACCCACCCTATCTCTGCACACTTAGCAAACGTACAATTATTCAAGCAATACATAACTGCCTTATTTCGGGGCATTTGCATTGCTGTGATATCTGTGCTGTATTCTGTTTTTTCTCATTCTCCTGGGCACCACACTTTCCAAAGCCTAATTAAAATTATTCTTAAATGTTTTGCTTTGCTCACAGTAAACTAGTTACACTCTGAAATGTCTATAAATGCCAGATACTTTACATATATGGTAATAAAGTGTCAACAAAAATCCCTTATTACTCTACAGACACTTATTAAATCTTAACGAAGCAATGTTTGATGATATAGTCATTAATATAGCTGGGTTTCCTTTAGATCATTTGTATCAAAAATGAAAGAAAACTTGGATGGAGTCCAGAGGCAAATGATTATATTTATACAGTATCATTGAAAACACAATTTTATTTTATATTGAAATTTAGTACAAATTGTTTTAAAGCACCTTAGAAAATAACTGTAAATAATGAATAATAAGAGAGGGAAATAAAATTAACCAGTACATCAAATGAAGAAGCATCTTTATGGCGAGGAAGTGAAATAAGAATGAAGGTGATGGTATTTAGAATGAGACATACTATAGCTACTACTTGCAGTGAAAGATACCAAACAGCACTGGAGAAGAGCACTGGGCAAGAGGGCATGAAATGCAGCCTGAAATGGTCGGTGACTATGCACACTGAGCGAGGTCAGAGCATGGAGACTCATTTTTACTTTCCAGAGCAAGACCTATATATATATATATATATGGATGGGGGGCAGAGAGGATGAAATGGTTATAATTCAAAAGCATATATCAAATTTAGTAATTGTTTTGGAATAATTATGCCTTTTCAGATTTTTGCTAAATGAGCATGTAGTAATTTTAATATATATAATTTCCAACATGAACATATTCCTTAATGGTTTATATACAATCTAGTGCATATGCCAGGGGGTGATTGATAGACATGAAGAGATATTTGGGGTACTAAACTGTTTTCCTGATCAGTAACAAAGTGTTGTGCAATGATTAAGAATATGGGTTTAGAATATAGGTTTGAAAAATTCAAGTCTTGGGTTGAGTTTTACATACTTCACTTAGTAGATGGGTAACCTGAGACATTTTTGTTTAATATTTGTAATCCCTAATTTCCCCATCTTTAGTGGAAATCATTATAACAGCATCTACCTGGGAGATTTGTTGAGATTATGTGAAAGTTAAATCATATATGTAAAGAATTTAGTGGGCAACTACTCCAATTTCTCTTGAGGCATATTTTATCAAATGGGACTTCATATGATCTAGAACTTCTGAAAATTTAAAGAATTATTTTTTAGAAAAGGAGCAATGCCATCACAACCTTGGGGAATTTAGCTGAAGAAAAAATTCTTGGTGGACATTTTCATGACTCAGTCTGGGAGGAAGTCTCATACACAAAGGCAGAAATAAACCAGAACAAAAATCAGTCCTGAATAAGAAGCAATGGGATTAAATGCCAAGAACTACATATGCTTGAGCAATCTGATGAAAACTATAAAGTAAACTTTTTCCAGTTATGAAATATTTTTAAAAGCACACAAACCTTAATAAAAGAATAGGACACCATGAAAAAAGAACAGGATGATCAGAAGATGAAAAAGAACACTTTTTGAAAAATGATAAATATAGCAATTAAAATATATGTCAGAGAAAATATTTGGCACAGTGAAGAGCTAATTGATGATTTGGAAAATGTCTCTGAAGAAATTGAGCAGATACAATATAAATAGAAAAGCTTATAGAAAGTAAGAAAGAGAGATTAATGCCATGATTGATAGAAAGGAAAGATTGAATGTATAAATCAAAGATTTATAAAGAGTAGAAAGAATAGTAGAAATGGTGAATAGATAAGCTGATGACTGAGAATTTTGCAGATGTGATGAATGATAGAAATACCCAGATTCAGGAAGGACAGAATGTCACCAAATAGGATAAATTATTACATATTCATACTTTAATTTAAAAATAGAGATAAGATCTTAGATGTCAAAGAACAGATCTTAAAAGAAATCAGATTTAGCAGATTACTTACAAAGTAATGACCTTCAGACAAATAATAGACTTGCAAAAAAAACAAAAGAATGATAAGATAAATATTAATGCAAAGTACCCCAAATCTTGAAATTGCTAAGAGAATAGCAATGACAGTAATTCAAGCAACTTGCTGCTAATAAGCCTTTACTGGGCAAACTCAGTAAAAATAATTCAAAAGGGAAAGTGAATCCAGAAATATGAATCAGAACGCAAAGAGCAAGAGATAAGAATTTACTATGTGGATGAATGTGAAAAAAAACATGGACTTAGCTGGGTGCTGTGGTCCATGCCTGTAATCCCAGTACTTGGGACTGAGACAGAAGATCACAGGTTGGAGGCCAGCCTCAGCAATTCAGTGAGAACCTATTTCAAAATAAAAAATAAAAAGGGCTAGCTCAGAGGTAGAATGCCCCTGGGTTGAACCCCTAGTCCAAAAAAGGGCAATACTCCTTAAAATGCAATGTAAATAAAGATTGTAACTATAAAGTATCAAATTAAGAATAATATCACTTAGAACTAATACTAAACACTAAAAATATCAGAATATGTGCATTAGAGATACATACATAGATAGAAAATATTTTTATGCTTTGGAATGATATGAGTTTTTAGATAACATTTGTTTCTTGGAAGAGAGAGAAAGGAATGGATTGGAAGAGATGGGTCTATAGCTTTATTTCCTTCTTTAAAGAAATAGCAACAGCCAAATTTATTAATATACATATCTTGTATGTGATGTTCAGTAGTTTTCTTTTTGTTTGAAATTTTACGCAACAAAATTTAGAAATTTTAAAAGGAAAGAAAATTTCTTCCACAATTCATTTGATTATTCTACAGGAGAAATGCTACATAGCTTTGAGTAACAAAAATATAAGACTGATTTTAATTATTTATATGGGTGTAATGATCTGTTCATTTTCTTCTGAGAAATTTTCTACAAAGTCTTCATCAGGGGTATTTTCCCTTTCCAGAAGATGCTGTAAATAATAAGTGAAAGGCAGTAGTAAGCAAATTCCAAGCAATAGCAAAAGTAGACAGTCTGGAAAGATACAGCAAAAGGCAAAAGTCCTACAGACAAAGCAAAACCCTTCCATCCCATGAACACCCAACCAGAGGACTAGAAAACTAGTTATACCTGTCCTGTTTTGATTTTAATTTTTCCTTTTGTTTAAAAAATGGCAGTTTAGACAAATACCCCCCAAATAATATTTAAGATTCCTGATGTGAATTATCCTCAGAATTATAAACTTCCAGTTCTATAGCCATTAAATTCTGATGTTACTAGTTTGCAAATATTTGTGTTTCAGATAAATTTTAAAAATGCAAATTTGTTTCAATATGGAAGTCTTTCAAATGTAGATTCCATTATGTAATCATAGAATAAAAATCTCAATTTAAAATTAATAGCATTCCCATATTCCTTAAACCCTTCTTGGTGTCAGGAACTATGTTCTAATGATATTATCTTTGATCCTGCATAATAATTTTATGCCTGAGGGTATTGAGGGTATTAATTTGTGTTGTCCAGGGCACATGGTTGTATGTAGCACTATATCTTTTCAACCCCAGCATACAACTATGCTCAGAAAATATCTGGTATGATTGATTGTTGAGTGGATAGAAAGATGAGTGGAGGGCTAGTGTAGAGACTGATTAATATCTACCTTCAAATCATGGTTCTTTTTTTACTGTACCACATTGTTTTTATCATAATTAGCTCCTCATTAATGAATGAATATTTTGGTGACTTGTTATCTATATAAAAGGTTAATTAAATTATGAGGAGTACATTTTAAACAGTATAAGAATCTTAGTGGGTGAACTGACACATCTGTATACCTCAAGCTGAAAAGGTTCTGATGAACTTCTTGCTCAGTTCATTCCATCCACAACTAAATACAAAATTCTCACTTATTTCCCAACTAAAAAGCATTTAACTCTTAGCATACAGATCTTGTTTTATCCACAGGTAGTTTCTTCTTCTAACAGTATATGCCTAATGTCAAATGCAGATATAGTTGCTTAATATATTTTTATTTATTTTTATACTTTTACTGGTGCATTATAGTCTCACATCATAATGTAATTCATAGTGATAGTGACGTACATGCACACAGCACTTGGTGGGCTTTCCACTGGCTCCCAGCCCCCTTCTGCATACAGGGTATTGAGATTGACACTGATATTCTCACAAATATACATAATGTCAATGGAATTGATTCCTTCATTGATCCTCCTTCTCCCCTTCCCCTTCTTCCCTTAGACCACCTCCCTGGCTCCACTGGAGTTTCTCCTCCATTATCTGAAGTTGTTCTGGTATTTGATTACTCCCTAGCTTCTGCATATGAGAGGAAACATGACCCTTCACTTTCTGTGACTGGCTAATCTCACTTAACATAATGTTCTTCAGGTCCTTCCATTTTCCTGCAAGTGACAGTATTTTGTTCTTCTTTGTTGCTAAGTAGAATTCCATTATGTGGATACCCATCATTTTGTCATCCATTCATCTATAGATGGACACCTAGTTTGGTTCCATAATTTGGCTATTGTGAATTGTGCTGCTAAAAACATGCATATGCATATATTACTATAATATTCTAATTTCAGTCCCTTTGGAAAGATACTCAGGAGTGGTATAGCTGAATCATATGGTGGATCTATTCCCAGTTTTCTGAGGAATCTCCACACTGATCTCCATAGCATCTGTACTAATTTGTAAACCCACCAACAGTGTAGAAGAGTTCCTATTTCCCCACATCCTCACCAACATTTATTGTTGTTTGACTTATTGATGATTGTCATTCTGATTGGGGTTAGATGGAATTTCAGTGTAATTTTGATTTGGATCTCCCCAATTGCTAATGCCCTTTAATGGGCAGAAACTCTTTAGTTTAATGGCATTCCATTTATTAATTCTTGTTTTAATTTCCTGAGCTTTGGGAAATTATTATTGAGGAAATTTCAACCTGTGTATATATGTTGGAGTGTTGAACATATGTTGTCCTCTAATAACTTAAAAGTCTCTGGTCTAATTTCCAGTTCGTTGATCCATCTCAAGTTGACTCTTGTGCAAGGTGAGAGGAAAGGATTTAATTCCATTTTTCTACAATTGATAATCAGTTTTCCCAAGACCATTTGTTGAAAAGGCTGTCTTTTCTCCAACATATGTCTTTGGCACCTTTGTCAAAAATCAAATGGTTATAAGTGTGTGGATTTGTTTTTATCTCTTCTATTCTGTTCCATTGGTCGATGTGTCTGTTTTTGTGCCAGTACTATACTGTTTGTATTACTATATCTCTGTAGTATAAGTCAGGAGTTGTGATGCCTCCTGCATGGTTCTTATTGCTGAGAATTGCTTTGGCTATTCTGGGTCTTTTGTTTCTCCATATGAAATTTAGAACTGATTTCTCTAGGTCTGTGAAGAATGGAATTATTATTATGATATGGATTTCATTGATTCTGTAGATCAATTTTGGTAGAATGGCCATTTTGATAGTATTTATTCTGCCTGTCCAAGGGCAAGGAAGATCTTTCCATTTCTAGTTTCTGATTTTAAAGGGAATTCCTGAAATTTTTCCCCATTCAGTATGATGTTGGCTTTGGGTTTATTGTATATTGATTTAATGATGTTGAAGTAAGTTCCTTCTTTTCAGATTTTCTGCTGTGTTTTTAACATGAATGGGTATTGGATTTTGTCAAATGCTTTTTCAGCATCTATTGAAATGGTCATGTGATTTTTGTCTTTAGTTCTATTTATGTGTTGAATAACATGTATTTATTTGTGTATGTTGAGCCAACCTTGCATGCTGGGATGAAACCAACTTGGTCATGGTGTACAATTTTCTGGATGTGGTTTTGAATGAGTATCATTCATCAAGGATAATGGTCTGTAATTTTCTTTTGTTGAGGGATGGATCTTCATTCAGTTTTGGTATTAAGGTGATACTAGCCTCGTAGAATTTGGAAGGAGTCCAACTCTTTCAATTTTATGGAATAATTTATGGAGTATTGGGGGTTAGTTCTTCGGTAATGGTTTGTTAGAATTTAGCTGGGAATCCATCTGGACCTGAGCATTTCTTCGATGGAAGGCTTTTTATTGCTGTTTCTATCTTTTTGCTTGCTATTGGTCAGTTTAGGTTTTCTGTATCTTCTTGATTCAATTTAGATAGGTTGTATGTGTCTAGATATCTATTGATTTCTTCTGTGTTTTCCAGTTTATTGGAGTATAAATTTTCAAAATAGTTTCTGATGATCCTCTGGATCTGTCTGTGGTGATGTCTTTTTATTTCTGATTTTAATAATTTGGGTTAATTCTGTCTTTCTTTTGGTTGGTTGGATAAGGGTTTATCAGTGTTGATAATCTTTTCAAAGAACCAGCTTTTTGCTTTGCTAATTTTTTATTTATTTATTTTTTATTCTCTATTTCATTAATTTATGCTATGACTTTATTTATCTCCTGCCTTGTACTGGCTTTGGATTTAGACTGTCCCTGTTTTTCCAGGTCCTTGAGGTGTGTCATCAGGCTGCTTATTTGCTGACCTTCTGTTTTTCTTATGTGGACACTCGGTGCTATAAATTTTCCTCTTAAAACCACCTTCAATATGTCCTATAGATTTTGGTATGTTGTGTCTCTGTTTTCTTTTAATTCTAGGAATTTTTTTCTCCCCTTATTCTTTCTATGATCCAGTCCTCATTCAAATGTGTATCATTCAGTCTCCATGTAATTATGTAATTTCTTTTGGTCTTTCTGTTGTTGACTTCTACTTTCATTCCACTATGATCTGAAAAGACTCAGGGAATTATGTTACATTTTTAAAATTTGCTAGTACATTTTTGTGACCCAAAATGAGGTATATTTTGGAGAAGATTTCATGAGCAGCCGGGAAGAATGTGTATTCAGCTGCTGTTGGTTGAAATATTCCATATTGGATCCATTTGGTTTATAGTGTTATTTAGGTCTGAAGAGTCTTTACTCATCTTTTGCCCTGAAGATTGATTTAATGGTGTGAGCAGTGTTTTGAAACCTCCCAATACAATTGTATTTGGGTCTATTTGAGACCTAATGTCCTGAAGAGTTTGTTTGATGAAAGTGGGTGTACCGCATTTGGGGCATAAATGCTTACTATCATTTCATCTTCTTGTTGTACTGTTTCTTTTGTTAGTAAGAAATGACACACTTTGTCTCTTCTGGTAAGTTTAGCTCAAAGTCTGCTTTGTTGGATATGAGTGTTGCTACCCCTGCTTGTTTTTGTTCTCCATTTACATGGTATATCTTTTTCTATCCTTTCGCCTTTTGTCTATAGATATCTTTGCCTGTAAGGTGAATTTCTTGCAAGTAGCATACAGTTGGATTATGTACTTTAATCTACATTGTCGGTCTATGTGTTTTGATCGGGTAGCTTAGACGTTGACATTCAGTGTTATTATTGAGAGATGGTTTTTTCTTGTCACTTTTAGTTATATTTTCTGTTTGATATAGTTTTATTTCCCCTTCACTTAGTTGCACATATGGTGGAATTCACCACTTCTTTGGTTCTGGTATTTAATTCTTTTTTCTTCTTTGTATTTTATTTCTTTAAGTATTTTCTCTACTGCCAGTTTAGTAGTCATGAATTCATTTAGTTTCTGCTTGGCTTGAAAGATTTTTATTTCTTCATCAATTTTGAATGATATCTTTGTTGAATATAACAGTCTTAGTTGGAAGTTGTTTTCTTTCAGTGTCTGGAGTACATCATACCAACCCCTCCTGGCTTTCATGACTTGGGTTGAGAAGTCTGGAGTGATTCTTACTCTTTTGCCCCTGAATATCACATATTCTTTTGTTCTCAATGCATTTAAGATTCTTTCCTTAGCCTCTATGTTAGTCATTTTGATTATTATGTGGCATGGAAAAGTTCTTCTTTGATCTTATCTTCTTGGTGTTTTGAACATCTCCTGTACATGGATGTCCAAGTCTTTTTCTGTTTGGGAAATTCTCTGATATTATTTCTCTGAAGAGTTTTATAATGCCCTTGGTTTGTGCTTCTAGACCTTCTTGAATGCTTATTTTCCATAGCTTAGGTCTTTTGATATTACCCCCTATGTCGTGGATGTTCTGGTCATGTTTTCATATTGTCTCCTCTATATTGTTAACTGTGTGGTCAGTTTTGAATGAGATGTCTTCCAGGAGTTAGACTGTATTTTCCATGTGGTCTAGCCTACCAGAGGTGGTTTCTATTGAGGTCTTTAATTCATTTTTCTCAAAGCCTCTTTTTGGTTCTTACTTAGAGCCTCAATTTCTCTTTCATATGTTATTTCAATTCCTGTACACTTTTTCTTATTTCATTTCTGAAGTCTTTGATCACACTGAAAATAAAAATTCTGAATTCTGGCATTTTCTGTAGCTTAGTATTGGTGATCTCCCTTGTTGTTGGATTGCGGGAGTTTATTGTTTCCTTGTTGGTCTTCATTCTAATGTTTCCAGAGTTCTCAGGTTTGTATTTCTATTGTATTGCTATTCTCCTCCTCTTTGTGTGAGAGTCCTGTATCCATTTGTTATGCCTTTATTATAAGGCCTATTCTGGGGATGTATATTTGCCTCTACAAATGTGTCTCATACAATCAGACTTTTGTGTTTGTCCCACAGAGCCTCTTTGACAAGATACAGTTCTTAGTGCGGGCAAACAGGAATCTCTGATTGGCTGCAGGCCACTGTGCTCTCCAGGCCCAAAGTCTGTAGGGCCAGAAACTATGCAGTTCCATTCAGAGTCTGCAGCCTGGTGGTTGGGATTTAATGCCCCACAGACACCACTGCTGCTCTGCTGATTGCAAACCTGTGAAACCTTGGAGTGCTGATCTCCCTGTGGACACTGGGTCTAAGCTCAGCAGGGTCAGTGATTACTATTCTCTGAGCTTGTGGTCTGGATGGCTGAGCTTTGGTGGCCCAGGGACACTACTGCTGATCTGCTGGTTGTGATCACATGGAGCTCTGTCATGCACACCAAGCACAAACTCTGCTGGCAGACAGTGTTGAGTTTCCAGCCTGTATCTATGATCATGTGAACTCCTGCTGGTCCCTGGCCTCCCTGCTTTCACGGCCCAAGTTCTGGCAGAGAGATTGTAGTACTATGAGCCTGGGGCTTGGGTGACTCAGTTATTTTGCCCCAGGGACATAGCTGCTGCTCTGGGTAGCTGTGATCATGTGAGACCTTTTTGGCCTCTGGCCTTGGTGCTTGTAGCACCCCAACACTGCCAGCCATGAGTGTATAGCCTTCTGAGTCTGCAGCATGGTTGGCTGAGTTATTTTAACCCAGAGACACCACTGTTGGTGGTCCTGTGGTAATTGATGGAGAGGCTGCAGAGGTGTGGTGAACTGCCGACCATACGTCACGCCTTCCCTAGTGTCCCTTGGGACTGTCTGCTAATTCACATTTCTACTGTGTCCAACTGTAGGCCCTGCCCCCACCTCCACAGGGATGATTTGCCAACTCCAAGACCCCACAGATCTCTTTGTTGTCATGCAAATCCCTGTAGCTGCACAGGCTGCTGCTGGGACAGTTTTTAAACTCACTGTCTTGAAGAATGCTGTTTGGGTCCCTGCAGACAGGGATGAGTTCAGCTGCAGCCATAGGAGTTCTCTGGGTGGTTTGGCTGGTTGATCTGTAGATTCACAGTAGTCTTGATGATGTGGGTTGTAGCTACTGGGGTCCCTGCAGGAAGGGTCTGTCCTTTCTTGGTCTGAGTTCAGCTTAAGATGCAGGAGTTCACTGGGCAATTTGGCTGGGTAGTCTGGGGAGTGGCAGTCTTGAGTTATTTGAGCATAGAGAGAAGAATGTGAGTGTTTCTGAGAATTATTTTCTGCAGTAACTGGCTCAAAAAGATTCCACTTCTTTGCTAGAGTTCTTTTCTGAAAGCCTCCAGGTCCCAGCAGCCACCAATCCTGGTGCGGGCTCGCCAAGATAGCATGGCCTCTGCTCTCTGCTCACCAGACAAGATGTGTGGGGCCCTTTTCAGTCCTCTGCTCTCTATCCTGTGTTCAATTCCACCATGTTTCGATTGTCTTTCTTCTGTTGAGTTCTGACTGCTTTTCTTCTCTTGTCAAGAAAATGACTTTCCACTGGTTGAGTTCCTAGTTCCAGAGCAACGGAAACACAGTCTTCCTCTTTTCTGCCATCTTTTTTGTTTGCTAATACACTTTAATTGATTTGTTTTCTATTGGATTATGTGTATCTAGGTATGCATCTCTAACATATGCCATTCTTTTCCAAGAAGTTATTCATTCCTTTATTGAACAACTTATATCAAGTATTAGAGAATTCCATGTAGAATAGGGTAAAGATCCAAAAGATGGCCTTTTGTGTTTTTGGTGGTGTTGGTGACCAAACCCAGGGCCTTGTATATGCTGAGCAAGTGATCTACCACTGAGTTACCCCCAGCTGAAGATAGTATTGTTGAACCCACAAAACTTAAAAGCTAGTTAGAGAAACAAACGAAAAAATAAAGAAATAAAGCCATTAAGAATTACAAATGATCATAATTTCCATGAAGAAAATAATCATTGTAATGATCAACAATAAAATAAGAAGATACTAATTCAGATATTTTCTGCATAGACACCATTGAGACTGGATGGAAGGATAGGGACCCCAGACACCCGGAGAGTGACAGACCACTCACTGGGTTATCATCTGCAGGGGGGATGCTTAATAAGTTCAGCAGGAAGCTTCATAGACTTACTGGATAATTTTAAAGATTGTTCTCAACACAGGACCTTAAAGTTTCTCACCAAAATGCCATATTGATAAAACAAGCCAGAAAGATACAGAGATATAGAATGTATAATGAAGAATATAGATCTTGTAAGTATAGTTTAAAATCCTTCTAAGCTTCTTAGTTCAAATAATGTTATGTCCATATATGAAGGTATCACTACCAACCTCATTAACATGTATGGGGCCTTGAGGGGCATGAGGTGGAGTCACACCAGGTGCTGTGTGCATGTGTGTTTGTATCACTTTAAATCACACTATGATATATAATTGCAACACACCAATAAAAGTATATTTAAAAAATAAAGGGGAGAAACTGGCAAAAAATCCTTCTAAGCTTAATTGTGATTTGAACAACTACAATTAGAAAGACTCAGAATATTTGTACGATAAATATAAAAGCCAAGTGGCAAGTCCTGTGAGTAAAGTTTGTGGAACACAGAAGGGGACCAGCCAAAGACACCAAAACTGAAATGATAAGGAAAGATGTGAATCTTAAAGTGGTTGAGAAGAACCATGCCCATAGTTTTACCTGGATTGACTGAGGGAAAACTTATCTTTAAGTTTACATTTTAGCTTATATTAATTCATAGTAAATCTATTTTATAAATTCTCTCTCCAGTGTTATTAAGTAATTTTGCTCACTTGGAGAGTCCTAATTGAATCTATCAGTTTTGATATGGTAAAATGGTTGAAGGTCTCCAGGCAAGATGGTAATGACAGTTCTAATAATCCCTGTTTCCAGGTTCTCTGAGAAATAATCTAGAGAATAAAATTTTAAAAATGTAAAACTGTGTACCATCATTAGAAAAGGGTAGAGTAGAACCCACATGCTTACAATTGTGATAGATTTCTTCTAGTATTCAACAGGAGGAGATGAGAGACTGACCCTCAGCTTTATCTCCTAATTATCACAGCTTCATGTAAGAAGTGATTCAGGAAAAGGACTTAAAATGGCCTCTTATAGAAGAGGTGAGGGTTGAGGACAAGGGCAGCCAGGCACAGACAAATCAGTGTCCAAGATTATGCTTTTCACAATCATGGACCAAAATATTCAACACACAGGAAGCTGTCAGGGTTCTTAACCAGGCACTAGTGTTGTAGTGTTTCATTTAATGTAGCCAGATTTTTGTTTCTTTTCTTCTTTCTTTTTTGGTAAGCATCAGTGCCAGGGAGTAGGCCACACAGGAATCTGTCAGGGTTCTTACCCAGGCACTAGTGTTGTAGTGTTCCATTTAATGTAGCCAGATTTTTCTGTTTCTTTTCTTTCTTCTTTTTTTCTTTCTTTTTTGGTAAGCATCAGTGCCAGGGAACAGGCCAAGTACAGCCAGACTGTAACTCGTGTGTTGTACACGACAAATAGGAAGTTAGATCTATTTTAACATACAATTCCCTAGAAAATAAAACATTTTCCATGTAGAAACACTTGAAATTTTTGATCCCTCCACTCTTCGTGAAAACCTGCCTTTCTTTGACGTTCATGACACCACACTTTTCTGGCATGGCGTCACCCTATTGGTCTTCGAGCACTCGTTACTTGCTGCCTGTCTCGGCAATCTTGGTTTCCCCTCCTCAAACTTCAAATCATCTTGTACTCCAGATCCTTCTGGGTGATTAATATCCACATTACATCAAGATACCTAGAGATCTCTCCTGAGCTGCAATGAGATACCTAAACATCTCTCCTGAGCCACAATGCCCTTTCATATCAACAAGTCTGCATATGAAATTATCCTACCTTCATCCCACTTCTTCTTGCTCTCCTATCTCTTAAACTCATCTTTTATTCTGAATTATTTTAATTTGTAAACATTCTATGTCCCCTAGCCTCTGGGCCTGTGATCACATTTTTCTCATTAGTTAGCTCAAGACTTTTTATTTCCCTGTGTCCCCAAACTTTTGTTTAGATGCCACCTCCCCAAGCAACGTCTCTTCTACCTTCTCCCACCCCAGCACCTAAGTAGGTGCTTCACATGCCCTCCATTGGCCAGCAGACCATCTGCCATTGTCCTATTTCACCATGATTGTCCCTGCTTTAAACACTTTCTTTCCCTTTCAAGAGTGGGTTTCATGAGCAGTGATACTGGCTGATCTGTTCAGTTGTTTCGTCAGTACCCAGCCAGTTCATTGTTATGAAAAGGTGCTTAATAAATATTGGATGGATGGATGGATGGATGGATGGATGGATAAATAGAAAATATATCACAGTAAGACCCTCAAGAAAAATGGCTACAATGGTCTCTAGGGGAGTAGATTGAGGATATAGAAAGATAGAATACGGGGCTTGTTTATCATTAAATACCCATCTGCCTTATATTTTTAAACTATGTTCATGTAGCATTCTAATTTTTTATACTTTTATTGGTGCATTGTAATCATACATCATAGTGATATTCAAATGGTTGCAAACATACATGCACACATCACTTACTTAGTTGTATTTCCCTCTACATCCCATTCCGTTCCCCTCTATTCCCTCGCTATACATGTTAGTGATATTGGCAGTGATACCTTTATATATGGACATACGATTATTTGAACTGTTTTCTTCCTCAATCCTCCTTTTTCTAACTGTTTAATATACTTTTATTGGTACACTGTAAGTATACATCATAATGAGGTATAGAGTGATAGGAACACACATGCACACAGCACTTGGTGTGTTTCCCTCCAGATCCTACCCGGCCCCCTCCCCTTCCCCATACATGTCATTGAGATTGGTACTGAAAATTTCATATATGTACATAGCATTATTTTTATTGTTGCCTTCATCAAGTCTCTTACCCCTCCCTCCCCTTAACCCACTCCGTTGCTGGAGCCTCTCCTCCTTTACCTGAAGTCCCTTTTGTTATCCAATTTCTCTCTAGCATCCACATATGAGAGAAAAAAATATGACCTTCGTTTATGGACATAACATTATTTGAACTGTTTCCTTTCTCACTCCTCTTTTTTCAATTAAACAAAAAATATCTGGGCCAGATGGACATCATGAGAATACTGAAGTTCCGTATATGCACACTGATACCCAGGCTAGGAGGACGCCATAAACAGAGCCCTTTACAAAATAACACCCCATAAATGTGTGCTCCTAGGTATATTGTCACATACTTTGTTTCCCCAAGCATCCACAAGATTGTTGTGAATAAAGAGTTAAAAATGACCTTAGAGATGCAGGTTTTCAATCACTAGGGAAATCACAGAATCACGATTTAACAACCCTCTAAGAGCAGAGCACAAAGTGAACAATGGATTAGGGCTTGTGTAACGCAATTATTCAGTTGTATGGCTGGAACTAAAATATGACAAAGATATGGGAAGCTAGAGAAGCAAGAACACAATAAAGAAGTATAATAATTAGTTGAATGCTGCAGTTTTAAGGCGATACATGGAAAAAAGATAACCTCTAAAAATTTATTTTCTCTTCTTACTTAAGAACAGGTCATGTCAGATAAACAAAGGCTCACATCAGTGCCCATATGACTGAGTCACAGGAGGGCCCAACATGAATTGCAGTCTCTCATCTCCAGCTTTTAGTGACACCTCCATATGGTTGATCCTTCAGTGAGACCATGGAGTTCTGTTAATGAGCTCGAAAGAGTTGGCTGGTTAGTTGGCAAGAGTTACCTGCCATTAGCTATTTAGAGTTTTGTAAATCAAATCGCAGTTTCTGAGAGACCCCTCCCCCTACACCCCAAAACGTGAGTCATTCTCTCATTAGTGGTCTGCTTGCAGCAATTTGTAATTACAGACTGTGTCTGTGTTAATCGGCTTGACAAATGATACTTCTCTGCCCACAGGTTTACTGAACTTAGTTTATTTTTTGAAATCGTGTCAAAGGAGTCTGATGTAAAAGTTTGATTTTGTTGTCTACTTCAGTCTTCCAGATATGTAACCTGAATTTTATCTCTTATTTCCTTCTCCAAAAGAAACCAATATAACTTGCATTTCACAAATCATTTCACTCTGGGAACATAGTCTTTGAGTATATATAGATGCACATTACTACTCTATACACTAGTACACATCAGTGTTTCTCTGGCTAACAGGAAGTTTGACAAGATCTGGTCCATAAATTGCTGTAATGTGCTTGCCTTTTTATAATTTACATGTTTCTCCAATCTTGTGCCCCTCCCCCAAGTGTTGGGGGTGGGGAGACTCGTGGAGTAAAGAATATAGTGTGCTACAAAAAATGTCTTTTAGTGAGCCTGGCAGCACCCTCAATTTTTCCAGGCAGGCCTTCATTTCAAACAAAAGACCGGAAATTATGGCTGTCTGGAAATCTAAGAACAAGAGCAATAGAACATATGCTCCTGCTTTATAAATAAGAAAAGCACTATAGAGTACATAAGCAACTGCACTTGCGAAGCTCTCGTCCCTTTCTTATGCTGGGGTCTAGGTGACATCATATGATTCTAACACCTAATTTGCCTCACTACCCCACCCATATATGGTAGTTACTTGGAGGCTGAAACAGTGAGTCTAAATTAAGCACATGTTCTAACTTTGCAAAGAAAGTATCAAGGCTCAAGTATGTATTTTAGCAGAGAAATAGACACACACTTAATCCCCTTAGATTTAGTCCAGATTGTCAGCCTCGGAGGCATTTTCTCCCTCTGCTTTTTTTTCCCCCATTTGTATTGTTTGTGTCAGAGCATTTTAATACTTCAGACCCTGATCCTTCCAATGACAAAATCCCATAGGACATTATCATTGTGGTGAAGAAAATAAATGACTGTTTTTTGTTCTCTCTCAATGTGGAACATTCCCCCCTGCAATTCAGATTGAACAGAAAATCTGCTAATATCAAAAGGGCAGAAGGTCAAGATACCACCACCTGAAAGTGTACAATGCCATCATTTTTCACATAAATAATGACAAGCCATCGAGAGCTATCTTCACTCAATGTGGTCCCAAATGAAACATACACTTGTCAGATATGGGGGAGAAAGTTGGTAACATTTAAAGATGAAAACTTCAGTTTCTTATAATTAATCTGATATCTGACAGGTATTGAATCATAATATGGGAAGAATTTCCCTAGTTTTAGTGTGCAGTGTTAGAAAATAGATGGCTGATTGCTCGACAAAGTACAAGGTGGGAGGAAATAAAAAAAGAATGAGCGATTCTTCTGAAAAGGAGCATTATTCTAGACTATATGCTGCAAACACATGCATTAATAAATTAACATTGTTTTCGCTCTTTTTCTGTTGGTCAAACTTCTTTTCTGTGTTCATGTGCAAAATGGTGAGCCTCGATGGGTTTGTAAAGACAAAGGCTCAGAGTCCCTAATATTTTCTTGAGTTGAATATAATAAATTGAATCATAGAATCAAAACATTACATTTCTCAAAGTTTGGCTATCTTTATAGCCAATGCTAATTGGCTATTATTATTAGCATAATGTTCAGTAAAAAGGCTGCAAACATCTCTTACTATTCGAAAAACAAGTTGAACAAATGGTTTTGTAGAAGGTATTTATTATACAGTTAACCTCTAAAATTTCCCATTTTTTCCACATTATCTTCTTTTTGATGACCCTAGTATAGACTTCTGGATTTATATTAGACTAAATTAATCACCTCAGGCTACAGAATGTTGTTGAGTTGGTGTGTAAGAGATTCATCCCATTCCTTTTCTTTATCTGCTTATATTCAGACTTCCAAAGGAAATCGGTACTTAGTTCACATAAAGGAGCATATCATGGAGAAAGGAAGATTTACAGAATAAGTCATCGAAGAATACGTTATGTTACTGACCTGATATTCAGAAGCAGGTGATACCAGTTCGTTTGGATTTCCAGGCCGTAATAATCAAAGGGAAATAGGTAACGATCCACAGTTCCTTCTTGCATTCAGACTCTTTAGTTATCACTCCTTCACAGAGCTGATTCCTGACCTTATTCCATAAGAGTGCCTCCTTTAACCTGGTTGTTCTTTATCCTCTTAATCTTCTCTAATTATTAACTCAGGCCATCTGACTTCATTCCTTATTTGTCATATGTCTCTGCATTGAGAACATAACTTAAGGGCTGAGGCCTTTTGGCTCATCACTGAGTCACTGGGGCCTGACCAGCCCCGACACACAGTAGACACCCCCATTTCTCTTGGTTGAATGGGTAGGTGTGTGCAGTTGGTTTGGATATATAAAATCTGTGCACATCATTGTGGGTAGTCCCATATATTTTTACAAAATGTTTGTCCTATAACCAGTCTCTGTTTGCTGAGTCCTTAGATCTGCTGTTTGGATGGTATAAACTTAGATAATCTCGCTAGCAATTGATTTGCTTTTGTTTAATCATTTGGTTGACCAATTATTTGACTCTCTTTTTAAATGAATCCTGAAAAACAGGCTATAAGGCTAATTTATGAAATGTGTGTGTGTGTGTGTGTGTGTGTGTGTGTCTGTTTCTCTGTGTGTGTATGTGTGTATAGTAGTAGTAGTAGTAGTAGTAGTAGTGGGGACTGAACCCAGGGGTGTTCTACCTCTGAGACACACCCCCAGTTCTACTTTATTTTTTATTTTGAAACAGGGTCTAACTAAGTTGCTGAGGACCTCACTAAGTTGCTAAGGCTGACCTTGAACATACAATGATCCTCCTGTCTCAGCCTCCCAAGTATTGGGCTTACAGGTGTGCACCACCATGCCTGGCTATGATGTGCCTTTTTAATTGGCCCAGTAAAGACCTCCACTTGTGACCTCAACTGTTCACGTCTCATCGCTGTCTCGTATTCCCTTCCCTTGCCATGTCAGACATTCAGGTAGCCAGAGGCATGGCCAAGAGCACTATCTCTGGAAGCAGCTGGCGAGGCTGATCCCACGTTGGTCTTCAATAGCTGGCTGAAGTTAGTCAAAGTCTCCACACTTTCCTTTCCTAACTCGGCAAAGTAGAGCTAATCTTAGTACCTACATCACAAACTCTCACATCTGTAGCATTGTTATCAAGATTAAGTGATTTCAAGCACACGACGCAGTTGGAGTCATGTCCAGCATGAGTTAAAGGCTCCATAATGTTAGCTATGTTTTTACCCAGCACTTTAAATCCTCTCTGGAACAAAGCAACACAAAATAAAATTTAAAAGTACTAAACATCTCTTATGAGCCAGGCACTTTGTGAAGTGTAAAGGAGTGTAAACACGTCAAGACACACTGTGTGTGGTATGGAACACAGAAGGAGACAGACAGGCCTATGGGCTGAGATGCCACAGGAAGGGTGGCCCCTGGACTAAAGACTGCGGAGAGTTGGGGCGGGGGCTAACAGCAACCTGTGCGAGGACTGGGAGGATATGAAGGGTGGGTGGCATGAAGAGGTCAGAGTTGTGGCTAAAATGGTAGATCAGGAACAGATCTCCAGCAATCACTAAATGTAGTGTCTGCATGTTTGAATAATCTTCCATGCTTTCTGGATTGAGAAGAACCTTCCATGGCTCAGTTGGTTTTGTCAAAATCAGAGGCCAAGCCCAGGAGCAGGGTAGCTTCTGGGGCTTAGTCCCTGTTGCTCCAGGTGTGTCTGAGACACCTGTCCTTTGGAATAGACTTGCGCTGTGGCTGCTGCTCCTGATAAAGGCGGGAGGTGTCATTGCACAAGAGGTTAGAGCCTTAGCACTGCTGGTGCCTGTTCCTCCCCCTCCCCGCCTGCTTCTCACTCGGCTCTCCAACCCACCCCACCGCCTCCAGAAACAAATCCAGGTGTTTCTCCAACACTTTGCATCATCTTTGGTAGTAATTTATTCCATATGTTTATTGCTCTGTGTGTGAAATAATTTCTTCAAGTTCCCTTTTTTCTTTGTCGCTGCATTCAAATGAGCCGGCAGTAGAATCCCGGTCTAGGAGTAACACTTTGAACAACACCAGCTCCCGTGCTGAGGGAAGCCGAGGGATGTGGAAGCGCGTGAGCAGAACAAGGAGAAAAGAACAACAAGCAATTGGGACTTGATGACATTAGTTTAAGAGGAAAAGAGAATTTGAGGAATACCTAGCAGGGGTTGGAGGAGCAGCTTTGCTCAAGTTCTTACTCTATTTTGCATTTCCCCGGGGTGTCAATTTTATGAAACAAAATGATGGGATGATTTCTATCACTCGAGAAGCTGTGTTAAAAAAAAATTGGATGCACCAGCAACAGCAAAAATTGTTATGGTAGGAATCAAATTGGTGCTTCCTTGCTGGAAATGAACGAAGCACTGGTGCCTGTCAGTTTATTTCTGAACCCTGCTTTTCAAACTTTAATTTGAGAGGGTGGGAGGAGGTTTAATGGAAATCTGAAACGCTGTTAGAAGAGGACTATATTTTAAACTTTGATTTCATCGTTGTCTCTATGTTCAGAAGAAAATTGTTCTTTATACTTAGAAGTGAAAGCACTGTCAGTTCTAAATCTATTAATGAGGGGGTAAAGGAGAGGGGAACAGAAGGGGGTGCGGGATGTATCCAATGAGTGGATTCTGTAATTAGTAAATAAAACAGTTATTTCTAAACCCACGTGCTGGCCTGGATTATATACCGCATGAAGGATCTTCAATGACTTGCCTTTTTAAATGATCAAAGTTTTTCTTTTTAATCAGGGTCTGCTAATAACATCTTCTCACCATGGAACTACAGTTTACTAACAAACATTTCACTCTTATTCTATTTCTCAGGAAACTCTTGCTAAAATGATTATCATCATCTTTTTCCTCTACAGCTCTCCCCTTCAGGGAGAGAAGATTCTTATGCAACGGAGATGATGGTAACTACTGGATTCATTTCGCTCATGAAAAATTAAAAGAACGCTGGGATGCCAGTTGACTGTTTGAAAACTCACAAAATATATACACTGAGAGTTGATGATTGAAAATTATAATCACCATGACAATAATTAGAACTGATTTGTTGAGCATTAGTTACGAGTCAGGCACCATGCTTCCCACTGTATATACATTATCTCATTAGACTATTTCGGCAGCTCTAGGATGTCGTGTTAATTATTATCCCCATTTTACAGATTTGCCAAATTAAGGCAAAATTTAAATAGCCAGAAAGTGGCAAGACTGGCATTCCAACCCAGGGCCATTTGTATATAGACCTTGAATTCCTAGTCGAGGTGTGTCGAAAGGTCTATGACAGCAATATTACTTCAGAGAGGATTCCTATTTATACCAATAATTGAATCTGGCTCATAACTTTCTTAAAATGTTCCTTTGAGGCTGAAATTTTCTATACTTGGTGTCCATCCAACTGTGTGGTGGCAGGAGGCAAAGAAAATACAGCAAGTTCTGGTAGAGGCAGGAACAGATTTTAGGATTCTGTTTAGATTGTGAGACAGGCTGGAGCCTGGACCGGAATCCAAAGCCTGCTGAAACAGAGTTGCCTCTTCATAACAGCATGGGAAAGGAATTTCCATAGAAACTTAACTCAAGCACAAAACTTGACCTGGGGTTAAATAAATAGATAATAAGTAGAAACAATACTTATTATTTGGTCGACATTGACCTTTAGATTATAGACTTGATTAGGTAGGTTTTCTCCATTCTGTGAGTAGCGGGTTAGATCTCTGTAATCCCAGAGCAGGGATGAGAATTGACTCTCTCTCATGTACCTATCAAGGGGTCCTTGTTCTGTGTTTTACTCCAGGATTAGGAGAAGAAGGTCATGGGGTTTAACCTGGACTCTGGGGTCTTAGTTTGAGGTCCCTAAAAAGGCCAGAGGGTTGTCTCCCTAGCATTTTTCTTCCTCTCCTCCTTCACCTCTGGTACCCGGCCCTGGCCTGTGAGTTAGCTCCGAGGCTCTTCATGGACATTTGCCCGCAGCTGGTCTAAGTGAAGCTGGACGACTCAGAGATCATTTCCTTACCCATATCCCACCAGAACCCAAAGATAACTATTCCCTCATTCTCTTAAGTAGAAATTCGTAATTAAAGTGGTATAAAGATGCACACACATACATTTACATCATTTCTTAGAAATTCAAAGCACAATCCATGAGTATGAATGTAATGGAACAGCGCTCATTCCTTTAGTGAATATTTATTGATCACCAACTAAGTACCAGCTTCTAAATAAGGAGTTAATGATCCTCACCATCAGGGTGCTTGCACTTTGGCAAGGAAGATAGACAATAAAAATAGGAAGTGATGGAATGAGATCTGTCCAGTGTGGCAAGTGTTATGGAGAAAAGTGAAAGGGATAATTGGGAGATCCAGAAGGGGGGACAGTGTTCAGGGCAAGGGGGAAGCGTGCAAGCAGAAGGTTAAAGCAAACCTTACTAAGCAAAGAGTGGAACGTGAAGACATTCACCATGCATACATTTAGGAAAGGTTTTAGGTGGCAGGGAGAGTACCTGGTATGCTGCAGAAACAGAAAGGAAGGGTTCAATACTGATGGATCCAGGTGAGCAAAGGGAGAGAGGCTGAATGGGAGGTGAGGAGAACAAGATCTTTTGGAGTGTGGTGCATAGTTCAGAGACTTTGCTTTCTACCTGAGGAAAATGGGGAGCCATTGGAAGTTTCGAGTGATGCAATACTACTTCCTTCTAAAACAGATGTCTGTTCTGTTGAGAACACACCTGCAGGGATGAGGGTGGAAGCCAGGAAATTATAGGAGAGAAAAGATGGTGGTTGGGCTCAGCGTGGCACCAGCAGAGGTGGGGAAAATGCCGGGATGCTGGATAGAATTTACCAAGGATCATGGGCCTTCATTTAAATAAAGTCAAGGCTAAGTAGAAATATAATTAACATGGAAGATATTCCTTTAATAAAAAGAATTATATAGGAATCTAAAATGAAATTCTCAAAGTAGCCTTAGGGTTTGGGGAAAATATACACACATACATGTATGCTTATATATATACACATACATGCACACACATACAAATATATATAAATATCCACATATATACACATGAATATGTATATTTATGTACAAATACATACACACAACTCAACAATGACAAGTAATCAAATAAATAATCTATGTATTTAATTGCATTGTCATACAGCCAGGCGTGGTGGCGCACACTTGTAGACCCCGTACTTGGGAGGCTGAGATAGGAGGATCCTAGTTCCCGGCCAGCCTCAGGGCCTTAGTGAGGCCCTCCCTGTTTCAAAATAAAGAATAATTACATTGTCATTCTTCAGGCTCTGTGAACATTTCTCTCTTAAGAGTAATTGAAACAAAAGTATTGGATTTCTGACTGACAAGGTGATCTTCATTGCTTTATCTGGGATAAAGCACAACGCCTATTCCATAGGGTCTAAGAACGGGACAGAGTTGATAGAAAATGAGCAAATAGGTCCTGAGGTGTGCCAACTGGAAGCAGAGTAGGAGAGACCTTCCACGCACAGGGCTATATCCCTAAGTGTCTAGCCAGGCAGGGGTGCAGGGCAGTAAAGATGAACTTCATCTGTCCACTAATTTAATAGGAAATCGTCTGTGGAGGCACGTGAGCTGCAACAGGCTATCAGAGTATGATTAAGTATGATTTGTTTCAAAATTTGCCTTGGCTGGAGAGACCCGAGTTAACCTCCATGGGCGGAAGTATGGCTGTGCTCTAAAACCAGGCAGAAATTGAGTGTTTGACAAATTTGTGGTAGTTTGACTATTAAAATCCCTAGTCATGGATAATAATGCAAAGCTCCTTAGAGAGCAAAATGAAAAGCTATCAGCATAATATTTGCTTTCATCTGCTCAGATATAATGCCCAGAGTACCCGCTTGTTTGTGGTTTCTTCCTGGGGTGCGTTCTGAATCCCATAAATTTCAGTTCCAGGGAGAGCAGGGCTGAGGTGAAGGAAAAAAGCCCAAATTTCTCTTGTCTGATTTAAAAACTGTACCCCACAGTGAGCTTCTCTGTTTGTCAAAAACTCTAATTGGTGTTTTCTCAACTTGCTGCTTGGCTGGTTTCTTTTTATTGATTTCATTTGTGGTTTGTAAGGCTGTATTTGGAGCCCTTTCCAGAGTTTGTTTGGAAGCTCATTTTTAATTTTAATGAAAATGCATTTTTTAAAAATGTATATTACACCACCCTGCCGGTTTTGCTCAAATAAACCTGCTACTGTTTTCAGTGATTTCTAACCATTTTAGTGCCCTTAGACTCACTTGCTAAAGGGACCCCTGTGCTATTCCTGGCAAAGGAACAAGATTAAGTAGAAAAATGAATGTTCTTCACAGCTTTTGAAGACTCTTATACAACAAAAGGAAAAGATTCATTCAGGAGACTGCCTTGGAGAATAATAAATCAGGATCCAGAAAGCAGAGGGTTTTCCTCTCCACTTCAGTTCTAAACAGCTTCTGTTTCCCAAACAGAACTCTTTCATTATTCTGAAGAACCCAGATCTAAAGCAATCAGCCAAGGAAAAAACTGGAAAGTCGGTAATCAAAATTAGATTTAGACTCAAATATTATAGACTCATAAATTTCAATAACTTTGGTAATAAGAAGCATTCAAAATAACATCTTTCATATTTATAATTATTGACCCTTAAAAGAGAGTTTAAGGCCAGATAGAATCTAACACCAGCACTATTCAAAGCAACATAAAGTGTGCATTTTTAAACCATGATCAAGAGCCTTGGGATGAACCCCTAATTCTGCCCTTTTTCTTGCCTTCAAAGTTAGCCTATACCAGGAGTCTCTACTATGTCAAATGTCCAGGCTGAACACCATGAAGTAAGTTTCAAATTTCCATGTCTTTCATCTGTAGAGCGGTCCTGAATCCTTGGA
>PVJS01009978.1:40000-49096 GCA_004027185.1 Glis glis
AGGACACTATCTAGATTTTGTAGTTTTAGAAATAGGATGTGCAAAATCCATCTCCATATGTCTTTCTGGTCTCATCTCCTCCCACTTAGCTTCTCACCATTCTTTTTCCAGCTTAGGTATCCCAGACACAACAAACTCTTTCAGAACTCCTAGAGTAGCCACACAGTTCAGTGCCTGATAGGCATTCGTCTGTTAACTGACTGACTGACTGAATGAATGAATGAATGAATGGTATAAGCTATTAGAACCAATGATAGAAAAACTCGATTGTTACTTTGAAATTGCTGTATGTGTAAAATATTTTATAGCTTTATACTTTGATCTGATTGCTTTCCTACAAAAAAAAAAAAGCTACCTCTAATTTCAGTATTGTGCATGTGTATGTTAAACTCAGTGGCGTAGCCAGGCTGTCTGTTCCTGTGTCTCTGCCTGTGAACCCAGGGAAGTGGTGTTGCTTATCAATCAATGAAGGAAAGTGCAGTGTCTTGATGCGCTGACTCAGCACCTGGAAGGGCAGCCAGACTGGCAGTAGCCAAAGGTTCACCTAATCTTGGGAAGGCCTTTGAGATGAGGGTAAAAATGAGTCAAATGAGAAAAATCTGAACTAAGAGACAAAATAGTCCAGGTTTTAAATCACAGCACCTGACCAGTGACCAGATAGTATAGATAAAAATTATTTTTGTTTTCCAACAGAAAACATATGTTTAGAAACACTACTTAAGAATTGTGACTGCCTATAAAACTTCCAGTCACTCAGGATTTATGGAAAGTGAATGGACATGTTCCTAGAGTTTCGCAAATGTTTGAACAAATTAAATACCCTTCTCATGGAGCAAATTCTGTAAATCAAATCAGAGCTATTTCTCAATTTTAGCATCATTAAGACATGGAAAAGATAAATCTTTATGTCCTATGACTTTGCTTATTATTAATGAGAATCCAAAATAAAAGGTTTATTGGGCCTGATATGAATTAGAGGCTCACTTGCTATTTTTGTCCTATCTGAAATTAGACTCGTGCTAGATTGGTGTAGAACCTAGGACCAAACCCCAAGTCCTAGTAGCTTCTATTGAATCCACTGGGCCTCCTGACTATGCATTCTCAGCCCTCCTGTAGGAGGAAACACTTAGAAGAACCATGAAAGAGCTCGCCAGCACCTCTTGCTATGTTGTGCAGTCCTTGAAGGCGATTCTAAGGTATCAAACTGATAATAATTCTCAATATTTAATGTATGTAGCTCTTCTCATTAGCAACTTTCTGAAGAAGGAAGGAAGGAAGGGAGGAAGGAAGGAAGGAAGGAAGGAAGGAAGGAAGGAAGGAAGGAAGGCTCTCTGAGGAATCATAATACAAATTCAGCTTGCATTTTGTGATGGTCAGATGAACCAATGCCTTACTTCAGAGTACTGCAAAAAGTTGCTGAGGAGCAGATAGAAATAAGAACTGTTCTCTCTCTCTCTCTCTCTTCCTTTCTTCCTTCCTTTCTCTTTTCTTTTTCTTTTCCTCCCTCCCTTCCTTCCTTCTTTCTTTCTTGTTGTGCTAGGGATCAAACCCAGGGCCTCATGCATCCTAGGCAAGCACCACCACTGATATATACCTCCAGCCCTAAATTTACTTATTTATTGGTTCACTAGCCTTTATAGGCCAGTGTTAGACAAAGCAGCTTTTCAGTAATCAAGGTCTTTCCAACGGAATGGCTTGCCTCTTCTAACTCTCCCTCAAAACATCCCTACAAATGCTCACTCATATCAGGAATTATCCCAATATACCCTATAGAATGTTCAATGGTGGAGCCATGGTTCCCAAAGATGCACTGCTGACCCCTACCACCAGCACATGGAGTATTTCAACTGAAAATGAATCTAGACATTCTTCCACTGGTATTAGTAGATTAAATAAAAGATGTCTCCCATGCACTGAATAGATAAATTTAGTGAGTTATTTCTATGTGCCACATAATAATCTTCACAAGAATCTATGAAGATGTGTTTTGTATCCAGATAAACAGAGGAGGAAACTGGGGCACAGAGAGCTTAAATAACTTGCCTAAGTTGATTCAGTTAGCAACTAGAGGATGTTCATATACTGTGATTTGAACATGGGCCATCTTACCTTAGATTCCATCTCTCTAGATGGATAGGGTTGGATAAGTGACAATGAAACTTGGGTTTGTTTGGGGATCATTGGAAGTTTCTTGATGACATCATTTGACATCACAAAATTTGACATTATCAAATAGAATGAAAGCATTTTTATAGAGCCCATGCCTTATCCTGAGAATTGCCAGAATAAAGACATTGGAGACGCCTGTAATAGCTTCAAAGTGGCCTCAGGGTGCCCCTTCCCCCCATGATCAACAGGCAGCAAAGCACACCTGCAAAATAAAACTCAGAAGCCAAACCTGGATAGTTCATAACTCTTCAAGAAAAATTATAAATTAAGCCCTAGTGATCCTATAGCATCATACCTGTAGGTATGGTCAAATTATGGTGCTAACTATGGTGCTATAGACACTTTAGAGGAGACCAAACATGAGGCCTGCCTTGGACAGCTGCTGATTGTTGTCTGTCCTTATGTTTGAATTGAGGAAACGTATCGGCAGCAACAGAACACTTAAGTCAGAAGACTCGCCAAGGTCTGCATAGATTTCAGTTGCTCGTGCTTCTTCTTCTTTTTCTGATGCCCTTTATCTCTTCTCTGACTCCTAATCTTTTCAACATAATTCTGAGGGAATTTTCACTTTGATTTGCATTTCCGTCTGTCTCTAAATATAAAGCGCCCTGATCTCCTTGGAGGAAAGGTGCTATAGGACTGTAATATGGGGACCGACTAAAATTAGAAATATCATCACATTAGCATCTTTTTCCCAATAGTTTGGTACTTTTGACAATGTACTATTTTAGTGTATCATGGGGTTTCACAGTGATTGTATATTAAAGCTTTCCTTACGAAGACTGAAAATGTACCCGACTTGGTAAATTCTTAACTTTCTGAGGACTCCATTTTAGGGAATCGATGTTCACTTTCTTTAAAAAAAAAACAAACTTTAATATGTTAATGACCAAAAGGAGTGCTAGAGAAGGACAAATGTAAGTGTAAGGAAGTAGACGAGCCCACTGTGCCAGGTGAGTCAGGACAGACTATTGGATGACTCACTCCAACTAACGATTTTAGACACGGATTTTGTTTCAGACCTAAGGAGTAGAGGCGACACAGGCAATTTCAGGTCATTTTTTTCTCACCCTCCCCAAGGCCCTGCCTCTTAAGCACCTTCAGTTCCAAGAACTGAAGTTCCCTAGTTTCTATTATTTCTCTTCAGTAAATATGGGCATCAGATGGATCATGCAGGACTATTTTTCTGGTATGTGTATATTTGTTTTTCTATTTACTTAAAGTAATCTATTTTATTTAAAATTAGCAATACATTCTTTGACTTTCAAACTTCCAAATTAGCATTTGGAAACATAAAATTGTTTATTGGCCTCCTTTGCAGGATAAATAAATGTCTGTTCAGCCCCCTTAGGTTGAAACCCATGATTTAGGATTCTTTTAAGTGTGCTAAAATTATCAAGACTTAACTCTGTGGGTACATAAAATGACAATACGAAATAATAAGTCATGCTGAGAATTGGACATTTGACAGGATTTCAATTTTTAATCTGGCCTCCCAGTTTGGGAGATCTTTCTTTTGTGGCAACAGATCAGAAAATATTTGCTCGTCTATAAATGTAGGCAGTTGCTACACCACGGCGGACCTGGGTAAGCCTGAAATTTAGAAGGTAATGCCAAGCCAGAAGAATAGCTGGAGAGAATATGGTTTGATTTTCTAAACCACCAAGTGATTTGGTAATTGTAGTTTATATTGGCAACCCAATTCAAGATGTCAGAGTTTAGTACACAGCTCAGGTCAGTTATTACTTCATTATAATTATCCAGGACCACCATTATAGTATATTTGATTTTCTTTCTTTTAACACTAAAGAATTGTAAATGTTTCTCTGTTTGTATTATATGCATATTTATGGTAAGGTAACTAAAAGAAAATGCTAGTTGCATTCTTGTCGTGTGGTACTCAACAGTCATTCAGATCAAAGCAAGGTTGGCCTATTTGTGTATGAGTTATCTCAAATAAGTTTGTAGAACAAACTCATAATTAACAATGTTAGAGAAATGGTTTTCTAATTAAAAGAATAAACTACTTATAAGAACTTGATGATTTATACTTATACTCAGACAACTAATGTAATAATTATAAACTCATTTTTTCTGTTACTTAATATTGAACCACTTAGAGTCACTACTCAAGTAACAGAAAATATATTTCTTTTAAAAAATTTTGTCCAAGCCAGGCATGGTGGCATATGCTTGTAATCCCAGTACTTGGGAGGCTGAGACAGGAGAATCACAGATTTGAGGACAGCATCGGCAAGTAATGAGACTGTCATCAACCTAGTGAGACCTTGTTTCAAAATAAGAATAAAATAGGGCTGAGAGTGTAGCTTGGAGGTAGAATGCCACGGGTTCAGTCCCTAGAACCACACACACACACACACACACACACACACACACACACACACACACAAAGTTCTGTTAAAAAATGAACAAATTGCTTAGAGTATTTCTCTATATAGAAGTATCACATTGAATCAACACTTCGCTTGACTGGGTTAGTAGATTATTACTGTTATGTACTAATTGTTCTCATCATTCTAGATAAAATTACAATTGATTGCCACTGGCCTGTGGTACTAGAGGAACATGGTTTTCGCAGTGGAGGGCAAGTTCACAAATATAAGTTTAATCAATAGTGTAAAGAATGTTTTACCAATCGCTTCAACACCATTTCCCATCATTGGCATAAATGGTTAGCACTAGAAACACTCTAGCACAGTGTTGACAAGTATAAACTCTGCAGCCAGAGACCTCAGTTCAAATCCTGCCCCACTGCCACCCTTCAACTAGCGTGCCTCAGCTCCACTGGTTGGACCCTCACCCATTCCTGCCGGAAATGCAAAGTCTGGAAATTTCCCTTTTCTGGCAACATGTTATTACTACTTCAAAAAGCCCAGTTTATTTATACTTGGCTGCATATTATATTTACTTTTAAACTTCCAAATTTTTATAAAATTATTTATTGGTCTATTTTACAGAACAAAAAAATTGTCTTTTCAATCACTACTGATAGGTTAGGAGTCTAGTACTTATTAGCTTTGTACATCTGGACACTTTTATATCATTTAAAAACTCTGGAACTGAATTTTCTTATTTGTAAAATGGGGACTGGGGTAGGCCTGATACATATTTTATATATACTGTAAAAAGCATTTTTTAAATATCCTGACTCTTCCATAATAGAGGTTATGATGAAGAAAAAAATTCAAATACTGTTATGTCCATATATGAGAGTATCTCTCTCACATGTACAGGGAGAGGAGGGGAAAGTAGGGTAGGAAGCCGAAGGAAACACACTACATGATGTGTATCATGTACACATGATGTGTATCATGTGTATCATGAATGTTTGTATCACTTTGGAGCTCAGGGTGACATAGAATTACAATGCACCAATCAAAGTATTAAAAAGAAAGAACAGTCAAAAGGTGGGAAAAAATTAAAATATTAAGCATTAGAATTTGGACGATCTGAAGTTAGGTGATAGCTTCCTGAATAACCAAAATTTGTATATGGGTCTCTTCAATATAAAGAATCCAACCATATTTCAAGTGATAAAATATTCTTATTTTGCCAGGCGTGGTGGCTCACGCTTGTAATACCAGTACTTTGGGAGGCAGAGACCGGAGGATCCGGGTTCGCGGCCAGCCTCAGCTCTCTCTCTGTCTCTCTGTCTCTCTCTCCTTAGTGAAGCCCTCTGCAACTTCGTGAGACCCGGTTTCAAAATAAAGCATAAAAAATAGGGCCGGGGGCGTAGCGCGGAGGTAGACGCCCCTGCGTTCAATCCCCGGTACCGCAAAGAAAAAAAAAATATTCTTATTTTGTTTGTTAGAATTTTAAACTTGAAATCGCATTCTGATTTGCATTTATTAATACTATTTTAATTTAAAATAGTGATGTGTTTAAGATATTATTCTAATAACTTAGATTTACTGACAGACATCCAATCACAATGTAAACCATCCAAAAAGGAAAATATTAAAGGATATTTGAGATATGAGTGTATTGTGTTTATTTACCATATTCACAGCCTTTGAAATTGGATATATCACACATTATATATAATAAATCTCAGTTAAGCCAAATATAGCATTTACTTAATCAGAGTAGCTTATGTTCCAACCATTCTGAGAAAAAATGAATTTTAATATTTTGTAAATTCAAAACAGTGAAATTCTATATTTAAAAATATATGTATATATGTGTGTGTGTATATATATAGCTTTGTGGGTATGTAAGCGAATATCTAGCTATATAAATACACATATATGTGTGTATACATATATAAATATACATATATATGTGTATACCTATATATAAATATACATATATATGTACATATCTTTATAAAAAGTGTCCCAAGGCTCTTGTGGTTGAAATAGGGGGAAACAGAACTTAAAAACAAACTTCAGCATATTATTGAGTTATGAGATACGCACAGCATAATTGACAGGCATTATTAGTTCCTTGACAGTGTGTTCTGTGGGCCGAGGGTTTGGATTGCACTTCCCTTTGGTTACATTTTTGTTGGTTGGTTTGTTTTGACATTTCACTTTTCTGGCTCTGATAGTTTGTCCATAACCCCTTTCTGTTGGGAACGAGGAGTGTCTGGAAGTATTATCATCCCCACAGCATTTTGCAACAATAAAAACATTTAGAGTTATGTGGAATCTCTTATGGGAGTCCTTGTTATATGTGTAATATATGAATCCTATATACACACACACACACAAAAGCATACGTAACTTTCTTTTAAATTTAGCACTGCTCTGTTGCCCAAATAAGAGCAAGTTTTCTATAGAAACAGTAGAGCTTATCTTTCAGGACCCTGAACAGCACTATTTTTACCTTCAGAATGTCCTTTTGAGAATCATAGGGAACACTAAACAAATGTGAATCTCCCTCCCCGAAATGCTACTCTTTTAAAAATCCTCTTTGAGCATGTCAGGTACGCTCCGAGTCATAGGTAGGTGTGCAAACATGGTTTTGACCAGTCTTGGTGACCAAGACTCCAGTGGTGGGGATGCTAGTGCTCTCAGGGGACCATTTACACTGACATGATCTGCTAATGTTTCTGCAGGCAGGATGCTCCTCACCCGTTGAAAGATGAGGAATCTCTCACACTGTGACCATCAGACAACTGGTATCACTCTTGTCCATTCAGCTCGCCTCCAAAAGTGTCCTGACACATATGTCCTAGTGCCAGGGTCCCCCTGAGGAAACTCCCTGGACGCCAGAGGGAGATCACACCCTGCAATTTTGTCAATCTGGGAGCATATCAATTTCCAGAAGCCCTGAATAGGGGGCCGTTCCCACCATATGTGCCTAAGTGCACCCTTTTCTCTGCTGCATCCTCAGTGATTGTCAGGACTGTTATCAAATAATTCCTGATACCATCAGACATTAGCAAACACCAACACCATAGAGTAAGCTCTGAATCTAAGAGCAGTTGTGTTCCATGTTCAGGAATATACGGAATCATTCTCACATTTTTTAAAGATACACTTTTATTGGTGCATTGTAGCCACACATCCTATTGAGGTTTAGTGTGATAGAAACATACGTGTACACTCTCACCTTTAATTTTGCTGCATATTTAGTTTAGGGGAAATATGCCACTTTCTAGGAAGAATGTGGTTCAGAACACAGAACAGGCCTAAATTTATATCCCTTTTTTTAGCTGCGCTTATGAATTGCATTCAGTTAATTTCTTCTCATCTTTTATGAAATATCAAATCAGAAGAAAGAAGGACAAATATTGAGAGCAGAGAGCAGCTTACCTGGAATTGTAATTGCAGATTTTGTTTTGCAAAGTTAATAGTAAGTAGAAACAAAAACACTGTTTGACATTTAAAAATTATTTTGAATCTATATATGAGATCTATTTCCAATAGTTTAAATTTTTGCATAAATTCAAAATAAGTTTTACAAGAACAGGCAAATGTATGAATATTTTGAAGTGGAAACTTTATGACCATTAACATTTTATATCCATATTTGTAACTAATTTTCAGATGTGAAAAGTAACAATAATACTGAGGAAACATTAAAGGAGGATAGTCCTATCAACATGTTGCAACATTGTCCTCTTTTAGTAATAATATGAATTTAATTATAAAATTATCAAGATTTATAGAAAATACTTATGACCATATTGATTATATATGTTCATACAAATATATATATACATAATTTTTTTGAGGTACGGGGGATTGAACCCAGGGGCATTCTACCTCCGAGATACACCCCCAGCCCTATTTTTTATTCTTTATTTTGAAACAGGGTCTCACTAAGTTGCGGAGGGCCTCACTAAGTAGCTGAGACTGGCTGAGAACCTGTGATCCTCCTGTCTCAGCCTCCCAACTACTAGGATTACAAACGTGCGCCACCATGCCCAGCTCAATTATATATATTTTGAATATAGTGTCCTATTTGTAAATTAAAAAATTACGCTTTCATCAACTGATTCTCTCCATTGCAAACTCAGTCTTCTATGGAAGAGAACAATTTCATTTAACACACATTTGCTAAAGATCTAAATACCATGTTGCAGATATTTGAAGAGCACTAGATTCCCTGCTAGAATCAGGGCCACTGCAGCAATGGTCCTCACCATCAACTTCCATCCAGTGTGGGCCACACAGACAGGCAAGTACCCAGGACATCGATAAAGTGCGAGTTACTGTAGGAGCACAGGGAAGAACCCAACCAGGGCACCAGGAAAGGGGACGCCTGTCTGGAAGAAATATTCAGGTGGAGACCCAAGGAAGAGAAGAAATGAGCCGAGGGCCCAGATTAGGGGGTGAGGAAGAACATAGCGAGGAGGGTGAGAGTAGGGGGTAGGGAACTGTTCAGGTATGGGCTCTGCTGAGGCTGGAGAATGAAGACCTGGGGAACCATGTTAAAGCGCTTGCATTTGAACTTGAA